>JARHVA010010780.1:0-129577 GCA_037957365.1 Torreya grandis
CAGTTATATTCTTTGAGAAAATAGTGAGGTTGTCCAAGTAAATTATTATTCATGGAACAACTCAATTACCCTTCTCAGGTTACTTGCAAATCATGAACACATGCATAGTCAACTTTGGAGCTCCATATCTTTGATTCTAAAAATAATTAAACCCTATAACCAAGTTATCTAGATGAACCATGAAGTCCTCTATAGCTTTTCATTTTACAACATGATCAAATTATACATATATCAAAAGTTATAACACAAAAACCATAGACTCATCTTCCCTCACAAATTCAAATATTTGAATTCCACTGGTCACTGAGCAATTGTTAAACTTTGAACATGTTTCCAACATCTCGTGCCCTCTCATAACTTGAACATATATGCATCATTGATCTCCATTGAAAGTATTTCAATATTTACCTTTACTTAATTTTAGACATCAAGAAATTTTCATCATTTTGCTACTTCCTAACAATTGGAACAAACACACTCCATTGATCCCTTCAAATTAGCTAGGCATTTATGTTGCAATGCTCACTATTAGATCTTGATTACATTTCCCATGATAATGATACTTAGCACCCTCACGTGCCTTCTAATTTTTTTTGGTCAAACCATGCACTTTTGCCACTTAGAATTCATGCATGCCTTGTTGACTCTTTAACTTCTCCCACACCATTGATTTTCATAAGTACGAACCACCGCTCACTATTGATCTTCTATCAAATTAATGAGTTTGTGACACTTGTCACTAGTGCGTTTAACCTTTGACATGCTGAATTCATATACACCATTTATATTAATATGTATAATTAAGAACTCACCATTGGATCTTCTAGACCAATGACCTCAAATTTAATGTGATTAAACTTGAGGGTCTTTGGCCCATCACAGTCTGCTAGAGAAACTTTGAATCTTTATAACTTGAGTTATAAATCACTTCAAGTCTCAAAATTTTAGGGTAGATTCTTGGCACTATAAAAAACATCTCCATGTAAACATTTTACCATTATTAACTTTATAATTACCTACATTAAATGCACAAACTTGTTGGTTGATTCATATCTACATGACATGTATTGATGGTCTAGCTAAGTATAGAAATTTAGTAAACTTATGTCTGAGAGGCCAACTTTGCACCTGCATATATTTAGATACACTCAACCTTGTGACCTAAAATTTGAACCATATGATATGTTCACATAGGTTAATCCATATATATATCAAAATACTCATGGAACCTTCACGCATGTGAAAAATAATGTCATCAATATGCCTACTCATATTTTTTTGTCATAGAACTAACTGTGCCAAGATGAACATAATGAAGAAATGGATGAACACCATGCATTTACATAAGAATTGTAAAAACTCTTGACAGCTCATATGACCTCTAAAATGTGATATAATTATATGTAGCATTCATCAACTTCTTATTTAATCATAGATTTAAAATATATGCTTACATACTAGGCTACCAAGCCTATTCCAACACACTGTTCACATGTTTGTCTTCTCTTCTTGACCTGAAACCACATCAACATGCTAGATACAGTATTATAAGCCTAAATAAATACTTGCCTTAGCTCATATGCATCCAAATATTTAATTTCAAAACTTTAGGCTAAAACTCATCATTATCATGACATCACCACTTTATCATTACCTTTGACATCAATTCACACATGCCATCAATGATAATACTTGACAATAATCTCCCCCTTTGTCATGTATGGAAACCTCCTCTTTTACTTCTCCCCCTTTTCCATTAATGGCAAAGTGGAATAAATAACCACAAATCTCCTCTTAAAATCATTAATGTATTTAAAAATACTTCTAAGTGCTTAGGATACTTACATACCCTATATGAAATAATTACTCCCCCTTTGACATGCATCAATCTGAACTTGGACATCTCTGATCCTTAGATGTAAAAAAATAATCACATAGATTAGAATGTTCCCCCTAACATCATGCTCCATCTCATGTCATTTTTTCTTTTATATACATCAATTTGAACTTGGGATATTCTAATCTTTGGACCTATCTACCTATAAAACTCAAAAGCTCCCTTTGCTTGTGCATGAAGATTCAACATTATTTTCACAATTATTATTGGATGGTGGAGCTTGATATTATTATAATTAATGGATCCAAACAGGGTTGTGTGGGGAGGTAAACATCCCCACACTATGGTCTCCATGGGGGTCTAGGGGGTTTGGGGTAGTACCCCCAAAGCAAAATTTAGTTAAAAATGCATTGTAAAATATTATAATTTCATAGTAAATCTAGACCATTCACTATTAGGTTGTAGATATAATGGTATAAATTATGTTTGTGCATTTTTTATCTATATATAAACCTTATTTTTATATTATAACATTGTAATTATGGTGGCATGTTGTATGTGAGTGAAGAGGATATTACAGTGGTTATATTATAGGTTTTTCCCTTCATTTGTTGGACTAAATAATAAGAATGACTAACTATTTTTGTGTCGGCATAGCCCATATTAGGTGAACCACATTAAATTTGTGTCTCTATTTTGTTTTGTTTTTTTCATTTTATTTCCATCTTTAATTAATTAATATTGCTCTGTGTTCTGTATTCTTAACAATTATGACTAGGTTTGATTAAGTCATCATATCAACTTTCTTGAATTATCATCTATAGTAGATCTCAGCACATCTTCAATATGACTAAATAATCTCACATATATCTCCCCTCACATCATACATATCTCCTCAAGCTGCTCAAGCTATCTGAGTTATCTCTCCCTAACTCTATGCATACCACCTTGTACTTATCAACCATGCACTATGGCTATATTCTTATTTGATCATGCACTACTATCAATGAGGACTAAACATATATGAATGCTAAAAAATAATTAAACTCACCTTGAGAAAACTAAGAGGAAATACACCTAATATCTTTGAGCCATTATACCTCTTGATCATCTTTAGATCTCCAAACACACTGAAAAACCACCACATAGGCTTACTAGCCTTATCTCTCAAGCCACCACAAGTACCACCAATATAAATTCATGACAATAATCAAATAGGAAACATGATCTAAATTTTACCTAAGAACTTACCTTGAAATAATCATTCCTTGTTCTTCTGTAGAAACTGAGCAAAAACATCAAATCTTCATTTAGGCCTATCTAGACTCCTTGTAACTCTTCTAATAAATTATAGAGCCCAAAAAATTTATTATACACACCTTCAAGATCTAAAACTTCATATCTAGATCACTCTCACATTCCCCCTAAATTACACCAATTTTTATTACCTAGATCATCCTTTGTAACATACTATAATCACAAACATTCTAACCATTTAGGCCTCCATCCTGACAAAAAACTTAAATAATTTGAAAACCACAAACCTTAAAATCTATGTGAATCTTTATTTGATAACCCATTTATCCCATTCAAATTATTAAGAATCCTCAAACCTCAAATCATAAGGAAAAACCACTTTTCTATCATAGCCCAAAACTCTAGAATCTTAAAATAAACACAGTCAACAAATCCCCTTCTAGTCAACACCCACCTCTAAAACTTCTTGCACACTTCGAGACAATCATCATACATTTATGGATTAATATTTGATCCTCCACACCTTTGGGAACATTAACTTCCTATACCATGGCTTTGACCCTTTTGAGTACCAAACTCTTCTTAACATTCCATTAATCTCATTGTGCCACTTGTAAACACCCATTTTGACCCTATAAACAATCTATACACAACAAACACCACATCAAAATGGAAAAAACACCTTATGGCATCACTCTAACCTCATCAAATCACATCTTCCACTTGGACATGCCTTCTCTAACTAGAAACACCCTTGTAAGACCACATGCTTCTTTAAATTGAGAAATTTCTTCATGAGGCACAATAAAGACATATCTACTTCACAAAGACTTAGAACCGGGGAGCATACTAGTCCTCATCATAGGACTAAATAACCTTCTTATTCTTTCTTTTATTGAATAAAAAAACTTTATTGGCATCCATCTCCTTTTTATTTTCCTTGATAATGCATGAATAAAACACATGTTGTTGGCTTATCTCTTCAACTAACACCTCTTCTCCTCTTTGAAATATAATAACAAGAACTCTTGGAAATCATGAAAACTACTTCTTACCTAAAAATTATTCAAATATAACAAATAAATCATTAGATTGAGATCCACATTTTAGATTCTCATTGGTCTTAAATGGTATAATTGACTTGATTCTTGGATCATCCACCTTCTTCTCCATTTAGACTGATATCAAGCCTCCTTGGAACTCTTGAGACATCTCCAAAACTAATTCTTTTTCTAAAGTATTAGAAGTTTGATCCTTGAACTCAATAGGACTAGCATTCATTGCCTTAGGTCTCCACATCATGTTTTGACTTTTGATATGATTTCTAGGAGTCTCTTCCTTCTTTAGATGACTTGAGGGCTTATCAAATTTACTTGGACAAAGTTTAGCAATATGACATTTATTATCACAAATGAAACAAATAAAATCATTTGTACCTTTTTATAGATTTAAATTGTGATCAATCTTTGGCCAAAACCTCCTTCTATCATTGCTCCATAAATGTCTATACTTGACTGACTTCCTTCTACATTATTCATCTCTATAACCATACTTATTACATGTATAACAATGACCATAAAATAAACTAGCATACCTTGAAGCATTTGGTTATCTAACAGACCTTCTTGCATTACTTTCAAAGCCTACATTCTTCATAGCTTACTCAGGTTTTATATGTTCTTTTTCTAGCTTGTCCAACTTATCTATGAGTTGATCATGATTTAATCTCAAGGAATCAAGATAAGTCTTTAACTCATCATGATCACCTTTCTTTGAAGTCACCTTGGTATTATATTCTTCTAACTAAATATTGAGATATCTACACTCTTCTACTTTTGATTTTAGGCTACCATTTCAAACCTCTAATTGACCTCTAAGATCTTTAATGACTTCTTTATCCTTCTTGGCTTCTTTAGCCATGTCATCCTTCAATATACATATTTTCTCTTCAAGAGACTTGATAAGCTATTGATACTTCTTCTCATCTTTATTGGTCTTTGCTTACAAACTTCCCTTAAGATAACTAACTTTTGCTTTAAGACCTTTGATCACATACCTCATCTTGTGATTACTCTTTATGAGCTCAGCTCTTAGATCTACTTCTTCTTCCTTATTGTCATAGAACATTTTTTATTATACACTACCATGGAAAACTTCTTCATCATACATGATGTCCTTTTATTTTAAACAAATTTCTTATTTTGAACTCAAACTTGCCTTGGCATCTTCTCGCTAAACATTGAGATCATTGATAACTTTCCAATCCTCTTTGGCATCTTTCTTAAAATTACATATATGCTCTTCAAGTGCCTTGATCATACCCTTCCACTATTGATTCCATTTTTTCAACTACTTAGCCATCTTCTAATACTTAAGATCTCCTTCAAGTTGTTAAGCTTCCTTCAAAGGACTGACTCTAATACCAATTGTTAGAGGTATAAGATGACTGAGAGGGGGGGAGTGAATCTGTCAAACAATCTTTCCTTTTTTCTCACTTATCATTCATTGGCATTCATGAATCAACATAACAATTATATGCAAATAGATTACCATCAAATCAAGGAGACCACATAAAAATCATGAATAAGAGAAGCTCATCATAACATAACATCTAATGTGGGAAACCCTCATGGGGAATAAAACCCACTCTCAATCCTAAAAACACATGGACTACTTGTCCTCTAAGGTATTAAAAACATGAGATTTTAGTGGAACACCAATTCCATAAAGAATGCCTACCCGTAGGATGGTCAAGTCATTATGACCTAGATTTAGTGAAACACCTACTTCATAAGGAGCACCTACCCCTAGGAAGGTCAAGTCCTTCTGACCTAAATGTTGAGCACATTCCCAAAACCTATGATATGAACATTTTTTTGAACACTGATTTCCTACCAATCTGATGGAGATATAATGTTTATCATCCCCCTTCAATTCACACATCCATAAATATCCAAAATTACCTTTTGGATCACTCTACACTTCTCAGCAACAAATTTGTCACAACCTTAACAACATGACCAAATGGTCATACACATAGTCCACACTTTAGTCTACCTCTCAAATCAACCATCAAGATTACACAGACATCATTTATCCTTTGCTCACACTTAAGGCATCTAAAACATCCTTTTGGATCAATATAGACCTCTTCACTCATCTTCAATCTTCAAACATACAAGATCACTATTTCTAACATCAAACATATGACTTATAAGTCATACACATAGTCATCAACCTACTCTGTTCTATAACCCATCCACTGGGCACACTCTCTTTCTTTTATCTTTCACTCCATATCACTTACACATGCCTCTCTTTCACAAGTATTCAAAATTATAAGAGAACTATTCCTGACATCATAAATATTACTTATAGATCATACACATAGTCATGAACCTACTATGTCCTTCAATCCATCCACTAGGCACCCTTACTCTCCTTTGCCTCTCAAATCTATACTCGTCCTCCACTTAGAGCCCCTTCTTATAAGTCTAGAAATCATCACCTTTGATTTAACCTTTTATAGAGCCTTTATTATTATTATGTTCACAACTTTCTTTATCATCCACAACACATGCCTTCACTCTTAAGGTAACTACATGGGTCACCTTTAAGCAGTACCCTCTTTCAAATAGGCCTAAGTGTCCTTTTAGGTCCTATGGAGACCTATTCACCTCTTTGAGACTTATCCAAGAAAACTTAGAAAGAAAAAACACTTTAACAATATATATACCAATTCCACATGATCTATAATTCCACCTTAAGTGATAACATCCATCATAACACCCTTGTGCTATAGCACAATTAGTCCAAACATGATTTTGAACATATGATCACTAAGAACAAACACATAATTAAATTCTACGCCTTTGATCATATAAAATATATATTGTTCAAAACCTCCATAATCCACATAGATGATCTTCATGAAGTATAAAACATGCTCCAATACTTATTTCATCTTAAAACATCGAAATACCATCAAGAACAACTATACTTGTAGAGCATGAAAACATACATAGTCAACTTTGGAGCTCCATATATTTGACTATAAAAATAATTAGACCTTCTAACTAGGTTTTCTTGATGTAACATGAAGTCCTCTAAAAATTTTCCTTTTACACCATGATCAAATTCTACATATATAAAAATATATAACAAAAAAATTGTAGACTTATCTTCCCTCACAAATTCAAATATTTGAATTCCAACAGTCACTAAGCAATTATTAAACTTCAAACATGTTGTCAACATCTCCTTTACTCTCATATATTTAATGAATATGCATCATTCATATCCCTCAAAAGTATCCTAATCTTTACCTTTGATTATTATTAAACATCAAGGACTTGTCATCATCTTGCTACTTCTTAGTAATTTGGAACAAACATGTTGCGTCGATCTCTTTAGATCAGCCAAGATTTTATCTTGAAATTATCATCATTAAATCTTGATTAGAACTCCCATGATTATAACACATGGCACCCTTACATTCATTCTAAACTCTTTTCTATCAGACTATGCACTTATGCCACTTGGTAGTCCCACATAATTTGTTGACTCTTTGACTTGTCTCACACCGTTGATCTTCATAATTATGAACCACCACTCACCATTGATATTTTATCAAATTAATGAGCTCATGGAACTTGTCAAAAAAACATGCAACCTTTAAAATATTGACTTCATATGCACCATTGATCTCAATATGTATGATTAAGTACTCACCATTAGATCTTCTAGACCAATGGCCTCAAACTTCAATGTGATTAAACTTGATGGTGTTTGGCCTATCAAGTCTACTGAAAAACCTTGAAGCTTTATAACTTGAGCTAAAAATCACTTCAAGACTCCAATTTTTTAGGGTAGCTTATTGTAACTATAGACAAAATATCCATGTAAGCCTTTGACCATTATTGATTTTATGAGTACCTACATTAAATTCACAAACTTGATAGTTCATTCATATATATATGACATGTAGTGACAGTCTGGCTAAGTATAAAAACTTAGTAAACTTTTATCTATGAGGCCAACTTTGCACCCACATATCTTTAGATACACTCAACCTCATAACCTAAATTTTTAAAATTATGATCTCCTCACATAGGGGAATCCATACATATATCAATATACTTATGAAACCTTTATGTGTGTTAAAAATAATGTCATCAATATGCCTACTTAGATTTTTCTATCACAAAACTAACTATGATAAGATGAACATAATGAAGAACCATATGAATACCATGCATTACCATAAGAATTTTAAGAACTCTTTTCACCCTATAAGACCTATCCTACATGATTTAATCATCCATAACATTCATCAACTTCCTATTAAATTATATATATAAGATCCATGCTTGCATATTAGGCTACCAAGCTTATGACAACACACTGTTCACATGTTTGTCTTCTCTTCTTGACCTGAAACCACATCAACATGATAGATACAATATGATAAGCCTCAAAAAATACTTACCTTAGATCATATACATCTAAATCCTATTTTTCACAGCTTTAGGATCAAACTCATCATCATTATGGCATCACCACTTTATCATTACCTTTGACATTAATGCACACATGACATCAATCTTTGACATAAATGAAAATACTTGATAAAATTATTACCAATGTTTGTAGTTGTTATTTATTGCACACACACATGAAAAAATAGAAGGTAAATATAGGGAATAATTGATGTAGTAAACTCTAAGGTTATCTAAGGCATTTTTTGCATTTAGAGTAGTTGTTGAACACCTTTATTTAGAAGATTATATTCATATCAGATAGGTATCTAAGGCAGTTTTTAATCACACTTAGAAAGTTATATCTAGGAAAATACTTATACACACTTATACAATTGAAAAAAATAACATAATTATATATAATCAATGATATTTGATAATCATACAATAGCTATTACACATCTTCAATTAGCATACACCATTAATAACTATTGACAATTTTTACCCCACAAGTCAAATTGCCACCCTTATCATTCAAAACTTTGCATACCATGTCATTTTGTCTTGTGAGTTAGTAATTGCTCCTAAAAAGTCCTTGAATAATCCATGGTTAATAGGTCTTAAGGTTGTTTAGGTGATTTAGAGTCTTTTCTTTCACTGTTGTTTGTAGGAAAGTATTGATGTTGATCACAGCAATGAAAGGAGCAAGTTTTTCAAGGAAACTGATGAAGAAAAAGTACAAGTTTATTTTATTTCAGGACTCTTTTTCACCAAGTGTTTATTATTTTAGAGGTTTTCATTTTTGGTTTTTTATCTAAGTGTCAAGAATTGTTTTAGACATTTTGTTCAAAGCAATTTTCTTGAAGGATGATTGTTTCAGACATTTTGTCTAAAATAACTTTTCCAAAGGGAACTTTTCTTGGTAGAAGACCATTTTAAAAGTTATGAAAGACCATTTCAAAATTTCCAAAGGGTTTATTTCAAAAGTACCAAAGGATTCTTTTCAAAAAAGGTGAAGGCCATTTTAAAAGTTTTGAAAGACCATTTTAAGAATTTTGAAGGGTATTTTCAAAGGGAAAGGTGCTTTTCAAGAATTTTAAATGGAAATATCCAAATCAATTTTATCAAAGGATATCTTTCCAAAGGGATTGTCTTAGAAATTTTGTCTAAAACAAATTTTCTAAAGGGTACTTTTCTTGGTAGAAGACCATTTCAAAAGTTCTGGAAGACCATTTCAAAAGTTCTGAAAGACCATTTCAAAAGTTCCAAAGGGTTCATTTCAAAAGCATTGAAGGGTTATTTTCAAAAAGGCAAAGACCATTTAAATAATTATAAAGCATATTTTCAAATGGAAATGTGCTTTTCAATAATTCTTAAGGATCCTTTTCAATTTTTCTAAAGGGTCCATTTCATTTTTTTTTAAAGGTCATTTTCAAAAATTCTGAAGGGAATTTTCATAAACCCTAAGGGCATCTTCATAAAGCTGAGGAGCATTTTCATAAAGGTCGAAGGGAAATTTTCAAAAAGTTCAAAGACATGAATTCCTTTATAAAAATTATCCACAAGAAAGTGATAAGAAAAAAAGTCTGAAGATATGATTTCCTTTAGACAAATTGTCTGCAAGAAAGTGCATAAGGAAATAAGTCATAGACAAATTGTCTAAAAGAAAAGCTCATATCAAAGTGCTGAAATAATTCCTTTGGGGGAAATGTCCGAAGTCAAAAGGTCTAAATGAAGTGTCCATAAGAGAAAATTCCAAAACAGCTCCTTAAAAAAATAAGTCCATGGAAAAAGAGGAAAATTAACTTCAAAAAAAATAAACTATGGGAAAAAAATTCCAAATGAAGTGTCCCCTAGAGGAAATGTTGAAACAAAAGCTCAAAAGAAAAGTCTTGAAGATAAATTCCCATGGAAAATTGACCAAATGAAGATCCTGAGAGAAAAGGATCAAGGAATTTCAAGGAGCTAACATGGAGTTTTAATGTTGCATATCTAATTTTAACATGGAATTTCATGCATGCTTCAATTTTCAAAGCCCTTTTTCATGCAAGTAGAGGCCATTTGGAGTTTATTGGTCTTGAGTTTGAGTTGACTTTTTTTCAAAGTGTCACATCTATTATGATATATCTTGTTAATTGAAGGCTTTCAACACTTCCAACTTATCCAAACTAAAATTATTCATCTAAGGATTGGCGTAGCATCATCTCATGTAGGATGGAGTTACTTAGAGTTGACTAGACAAGGCTAATCATGCATTTTCCTTGATTTTATTGCAAAGAAGAACTTTATTTTATTTCAAATAAACTTATAAACATATTAAGTATAGTTTATCTTTGAATATTTGGTGTAGATTTCATGCATGGAGTAGATTAGTCCAAGATGGGCCCACCATCCTTTTCCAATGCCAAAGAGGATTTTCATGTAAGACAAGACAAAAGGATATTATTTGAAGGCTTAGTTATCTTTTTATAGATCAAGTGGAAATTGTGTGATGTGGGAGTTGATCTGATCTTTTATTTTTAACACCAATTTCTTGGCTTTGACATGCTTTTTACTATATAAGTTGGCTTTTCAGCCATTTGAAATGATCCCTCTCTTGATAAGATCAAAATCTATCAAGATTGAGTTTTGTAACCTTTTTAGATAAATAGAAGGACTATTTTTAGATTCTAGGGAGCTAGTATAGTGTATTTATGTATATTATTTACATGTGATAGAATTTTCTTTCTTGTCAAGTCTTGATTCTTACCTAGTTACTAGTTGATCAGAATATGCAGGTCATGTTCTATGTTTGATGTCTTTTGGTTGAAGTTATAGTAGATGTAAGTGGTTGATTAGTGCCTTAAATTAGGCCTATTCCCTTATTTCCCTCAAGCTTTGATCCTTGGATAAAACCTTTTCATGAAATACTAATGCATAAGAGTTAATTGGAGTTGAAGATTTAGTCTTTTCTTGTCTAATCAGTGTTTTATAAGCTCAAATTGAGTGAATGAACCAAAATATAGGTGTATCACCATCATTAGATAGGATTTCCTATTAATTTTCTTTCTTAACTTTTTATTCTTCCTTTTTCTCAATAGTTTGTAGTGTAGAGTAGATATCCTAATTAATACACCAAAGGGAGATAGCCCTTAGAATCTAGAGATTCAATCCACTGATTAGAACACACATAGCCTAGGATTATTTCCATGTTTTAGTAGACTATGAAGGCCTGAAACTACCTTCACAAGTGTGTGAGTCTGATTGACAATAGTTTTTGGCACACCTAGTGGGACACTTACTCCTTAGAATAGCTAAAGTTTGGAGATGAGGATAATTATTTTTAGTAGAGGAGAATATCTATCTTCATCACAAGCTGAAGATACTTTAGGTTATAGAGTTCATATCATCATTCAAATAATTCCTTCATACCAAAGGCTACCATGAGGTCACAAAGCAAATGTATTCCTTTTGAATTCATTGAGTTTTCTTCTACATCATATAAAAGATCAAGGTTTAGTAATAAAAACCCATATCCTCAAAAATAATATTTGTCTCTTGGTTATCCTACTATTCTAATCACTACAACCCCAACTATCTAAATGGCTATAAAAAACTAGGTGTTTATTCCATTAAATAAAGGTAGCCCATTGAATTTAGCATAGTTTGATGACATTCTAGTGTCTACCCTTAAGAGCACCCATTATTCTCTAGAGAAAATCAAACAACCCCTATTGAGCATATCCAAGATGTAGCTAATCTCTATTTAGTCTATAATGTTGTTGAGGATAATATTGCTATTAGATTACTTGTTGCTTCCTTCAAAGGAAAAGCATTGTAGTGGTATATAAACCTACCCCTAAAATACATTTCTACTTAGGATGAATTGGGTGCAGTGTTAGTCAAGAAATTTGAAGACAAATCTGATCACCTCTCTTTGGTTAAGTAGTTAACTACCATAAAGAGAGCTCCTCATGAGTTCATATCTAATTTTAACCTTAGATTCCAAAAAACATGGACCAAGATACCTATGTTAATTAGTCCATCCCTTAAATAAGCATTCCTATATTACTTAAAAGCCCTTAACTCTTATATGAGTGTGATGATATAGTCAAAAGGTTGTACTACTTTGCCAAATGCTCATGAGGTTACAATAAGGGTAAAGAATAGTTTGATACAAGCTGGTAAGCTTTATCCAAGGCCTCTAATGCCTATATTTTTAGAATTAAGGTCTACTCCAACCCAACAAATTACTCAAATTATATCCTTATCTCTTATACCATCTCCTCAAGCTCAAATTACAACCCCTAATAGTCAATCTAGTGAGATAGGAGAGTTCAAAAGATTGCTACAGTCTTTTGGGAATGAAATAGTAAAACTCAATAGAAAATAATTTTAGACTAATAGGACTTATCAATAACAAAACTAAACTACATATCAGCCCTTTAGAGATTAAAGGCCTCTTTATCAAGGTTTTAAAGAGAATAGACCACCTTACCAAGCACAAAGAATCATAAATCTAGCTAAGCCATATGCTACCCTTAATACTAATACTCCTTCTACTTCAAAATCCATTATTTCCATCCCACCTCAAAATAACTTGATACAAGATTCAGATTGGAAGTCCTCAAATTTCAATGATGCTTGAAACCAAGCCTTGGTATAAAAAAACATCACTATGCTATAAATGACATAAGAAGAGTTTTATTTTCAAGGAGGTTAGTACTAAGATACAAGTTTGGAATCACAAGGAGAGATTCAACAAGTTCAAGGGTAGCCTGATTCCATTAATGTAAATTGGTAAGTGGATGATCATGTTGATTTTACTCAGGGTCTTGAAATTAACTATACAAGTGGTCAAGTTACAGCTATAACTAGAGTTGAAAGAAGATCCATTGATGAGGATCAAGAGGTGAAAAATGCTTCAAGTAATCCTAATGTTTTTTCTAAGTGTAAAAAATAACAACTTGCTACCCTTACATCTCATAAAAATCAAAATATAGAGGTTAGTAAAGTTCATCAAATACCTCTAGTTTGTGAGCAGCCAATGCTTCAGAAAGTGCAACCAAAGGTTTATGGATCTTAGTATAGTATAGTGGATTAGATGAAGAAGTATAATATCAAAATTATTATGTGGGATTCTCTTTCGATCCCAAGAAAAAAATATATGCTCATCCAAGAGCTTTCAGCTCTCAAATTGTCTCCAAACCTAGTTGAAAAAGAAGGTGTTGTCTTAACTAATTTAGATCAACCAACTAAGCAAAAAGTACATCAAGTAAATAATATTGTAAATGTGGAAAAAACTAAGGTAAAATAAAATAAAAATCCTCCTTTCTTTGATATTGGGTGATAGTTTGGTTCATAACTATATGGTGGATAGTGTAGCTAGTAGTACAGTCATGCCTAAATAGATTACATACAAGATCAAAAAAATTTATGATCCAAACACTAAGGGGGTATTTAAAATGGATGGGCTACCAAAAAATATGGTAGGCATCGTTAAATATCTGAAATTGGCACTACATGCTTGTCCCAATGTTATTATTCAGTAGGATGTTGTTGTGGTAGACTTGCCTCCTTACTTTACTATGTGCCTTTTAAGGGAATTCACCTCAAAGATTGGGTGATATTGATCATCTGATTTGACCTATTTTATTTTCAAAACTAGGTATGATACCAAGGTAATTATTCATTCTAAACTTATTACACATTTCCATATGGATCCATATATGCCAAGTGTTGTGAACACTAAGTATATCATCTCAAATGATGTACTATAAACTATTGGAGTAGAAAATGGATCACCTTTGGATGGAGTTATAGATTTATTTCTTGATGAGTGGGAATCTGCTTTTCATGATCATGATAATTATAAGCTAATTGAATAATAATGACTCAGTGTGTATTGCCTTTATGAGAATGATTTACCAATTCTAGCCTTAGTTAAGGATGATGAATCTAGTGAAGGTTTGTGGCAATTTTACTTTGATGGATCAAGGATTAAACATGGTACCAGAGTTGGAATGATGTTGGTTTCTCTAAAAAAATAGATATATTTCTCTTCTATTATGTTTTAATTTGGTTGTTCAAAAAATGTTGTAGAGTATGAGGCACTGGTTCATGGTTTGTAGTGGGTTAGGAAAATGAAAGTCAACACCTTGCAAGTTTTTATTGATAGTGAACTTATAGTTCACCAAGCAAGAGGTTTTAATGTATGTAAAAATTTATTTCTTAAATCTTACAAGTAGATAATATGGGAATCACTTGAATATTTTTAATCTTTTAACATTCAAGCAATACCAAGAGGTGAGAATAAATATGCAAATAGGTTGGCTACCATTGGGGCACAATTTAGTATCCAGACTGATATTAAAAGTGAAAAAATTTAGTCACATATAAAGGTGGTTGTAATTCCTTCTATTCTAGATAATCATGAGAATTGGCGAGTGTTTGAAGATGTCAATCAAATTATGAGATTCTTCCAAGAGGAGGTTGAGTTTTTTTCAAGAAACCAATCAAAGTACTTAAAATAGTATGGTGATCAGGTTGTACAACTAAAAATAAATAAGTTGCCTAAGGGATTGGTCACACCTGAGAAAATTTTTAGTGGTGATGATGAGTTAAGGAAGGAGAAGTCATCCTTGTCAACAAAAGAAGAACACTATGCCATTGTAGATATTGCAATTGGTAAGAATTTGAAGTTGGGTAAGGTATGCACTCCTTCACAAAAGGAAGCTTTTATTGAGTTATGCACAAGTTTTGTTGATGTATTTGTGTGTCAATATAGTGATCTCACAGGATTTGACCCAAGTTTAGCTCAACACACCATTGAGTTAGAGGTTAAAAATAAATTAGTGAGATAAAGACAAAGGCCCATCAATCTTAAGCTTGAGCCTTTGATGAGAGCTGAGCTTCATAAGATCATAGAGTTAGTTATTATATTTCCAATCAAGCACTCAAATTGGGTGGAAAATCTTGTTTTGGTATGGAATAAGAATGGTGAGATTAGATTGTGTGTTGACTTACATTATTTGAATAGGGATTCACTTAAATATCACTATCTATTGCCATCAATGAAACAAATTTTATAGCTAGTTGTAGGTTCAGAGAGGTTTTCTTTATTGGATGGATATAGTGTCTACAATTATATTTTGGTCATGGTAAAGGACCAATTTAAGACATCCTTCACAACTAAATGGGGGACATTTGCATATAGAAATATTCCCTTCAGTGTATCTAATGCTGGAGAAACCTTTTAGAATGCCATGGATATGGCATTCCAAGGCCTTCTTAACAAATTTGTGCTTTTTTATTTGGATGATATAATAGTGTTTTCAAAGAGTGCAAGTGATCACATGGTTCATCTCAAGCAAGTGTTCTAAAGGTGTAGGCAATTTGGGGTATCTCTAAATACCAAAAGATATGTCTTATCAGTTCATGAAGGTAAGGTCCTTGGCTATGTGGTTTCAAAGTATGGTTTAAGCATATATTATAAAAGGATATACTCCATTCTTGTACTCTCCTTGCCTAAACACAAAAAGGCTATGAAAAACTTCTTTGGAAAAATCAACTTTATAAGGAGATATATTTCAGATTTTGCCATTTTAGCTAGGCCACTTACAACCATGCTAAAGAAGAATTAGAGCTTTAGTTGGTCCAAAGAAAGAGTAAAGAGTTTTAAAGATATTAAGAAATCCATAGTTAGTGATCTTATACTTATAAATCCATATTTCACAAAGGATTTCATTTTGTATAAATATGCTAACATGGGCACCATTGCAAGCATTCTTATGTAACAAAATCATGAGGATTTGGAGCAACCAATAGCCTTATTTAGTCAAGGCTTGGAAGAGTATGAAACAAGGTACTCTTTTGTTGGAAAACATGTACTTTTAGTTATAAGTTCTCTTAAAAAAATTAGATACTTGTTGTCTAACAATAAAATACACCTAATGGTTTCTCATTTGAGCATCAAGGAGTTCTTTTTGAACAAATATATAAATGAGAAGAGGGCTGGTTGGATAACCAAGGTAATGGATTATGATGTGGAAATTAAGGTCATAAATATAATTAGAGGCAAAGGAATTTATGAGCATCTAGCTCAAGACTTGCAAGAGACTAATGAGCTTATTATGGTATCAAATGATGAAGAGGTTGCATCTGCTCATACCTCACCTTCTAGTTAGTTTCATGACTTGGTGAGTTATCTCCAAGATGGTATTTATCCCTCTCATCTAAGTGCTTCAAAAAGAAGATATTTTAGGTTACAATCAATTCCATTCTTGCTTATTGATGGTGTTTTGTTCAAGAAAGATATCAATGGCATGTTGTTAATATGTATAGAACCAAGCCAAATTTAGAGATTTCTTGAAGAAATCCATGATGTACATGGTGGAGGACATTTTTATGCAATAGATACAACCCTTAAGATCATGAGAGATGGGTACTATTAACATAATATATTTAGTGATTTCCATGCATGGGTAAGGAAGTGCAAATAGTGTGCAATGTTTGTATGAAAAGTGAAACTTGCAGCCTTATCTCTTCAACCAATTACAATGGATCAGCCCTTTATCCAATGGGGATTGGATTTCATTGGTCTCATAAATTCTCTTTCAAGTTTAGGACATAAAGGGATTCTAATTGCTACAAATTAATTCACACATTGGATAGAAGTAGTGACATTGAAAGAAGCAAATGAAAGCAATGTTCTAGATCTATATGAAGGTTTGCTTACTATATTTGGAGCTCCTTAAACTATTATTTCTAATAATACAATGGCTTTTGTGTGAAATAGGATCAGCCAATGGTTTATCCAATATAAAATTTATATTAGCACTTCATCAAAAAATTATCCACAAGGTAATGGCCTTGTGAATCTATGAATAAGAACCTATTAAAGATCATAAGGACTATTGAAGACAATTAGAGGTCATGGAATCTCAAGTTGAAGTCAACTATATGCGCTGATAGGATAACCTACAAAATATCAATAGCCAACTCTCCATATAAGTTGGTATATGGTAAGGAAACAAGGTTACCCATTTCTCTTGAGTTTCCAACTTTAGAACTAATAAATCAACTTGAGTTGTTGGAGAATGAGCCCATGGTGATCAAGTATGCTAAGCTTATGGAGTTGGAAGAGATAAGAGATTAGTCCATGTTAGCCATGGAGATTCATCAATCACAAGTGAAGAGAGTTTTTGACAAGGGAGCTTCTTCATGAAATTTAAAAGAAGGAGATTTGATCATCAAGTGGGATGAGGATAGAACTAAACTAGGAAGGCACACAAATTTTGATTCCCATTGGAGTGGCCCATACACAATCTCCAACAACAAATCCCACAATGCCTTCTACCTCATAAAGATGGATGGCAAGAAGCTTCCAATCCTAGTCAATGGGATACATTTAAAACATTTCTACTAAAGAGTAAGGTTCTTGTGCATAGTTTATTTATTTGTTTTCCTCCAAGTGTTATTCAAGCATATTATTTTAGTTTTGTTTTATCTCAAATAAGTGCTTATTTTCATATTTTCTTTGTTTAGTTAGTTTTCATGTTTTGTGTGTTTCCCTTTTTATTTTGGAGGATGAAGGTTGTCTCATGCTAGGTCAAAAGAGAATTTGTAGTCATGGATCAAAATTTTCATTGTTTTGTGAGTTCAAATGTCATGTAAATGGTTTGGTTCTTAAGCATAATAGGCATGCTTCCTAGTTGAGTCACCAAAATGTTAATAATTTTGACCCCACAAGTCAAATTGCCACCTTTATCATTCAAAAATTTGCACACCATGCCATTTTGTCTTGTGAGTTAGTAATTGGTCCTAAAAATTTATTGAAGAAGCAATGGTTAATAGGTCTTAAGGTTGTTTATGTGATTTAGGGTCTTTTCTTTCACTTATCTTATTCTTTGAAGGAAAGTATTGATGTTGATCAGAGTAGTGAAAGGAACATGTTTTTCAAGGAAACCGATGAAACAAAAGTACAAGTTTATTTTCTTTCAAGACTCTTTTTCACCAAGTGTTTATTCTTTCAAAGGTTTTGTTTTTGGGTTTTTTTCTAAGTATTAGGAATTGTTTCAAAAAAATTGTCCAAAGCATTTTTCCCAAAGGATATCTTTCCGAATGGATTATTTCAGACATTTTATCCAAAAAAACATTTTTAAAGGGCACTCTTCTTGGTAGAAGACCATTTTAAAAGTTCTGAAAGACCATTTCAAAAGTTCCAAAAGACTATTTCAAAAGTTCCAAGGGTTCATTTCAAAAGTGCTGAATGGTTCTTTTCAAAAAGGCAAAGACCATTTCAAAAGTTTCAAAAGACCATTTCAAGAATTCCAAAGGGTATTTTCAAATGGAAAGGTGTTTTTCAAGAATTCTGAAGGGAATGTCTAAAGTAATTTTCACAAAGGGTTTCTTTCTGAAGGGATTATTTTAGACATTTTGTCTGAAACAACTATTTTAAAGGGAAATTTTATCGATAGAATACCATTTCAAAAGTTTTGGAAGACCATTACAAAAGTTTTAAAAGACCATTTCAAAAGTTATGAAGGGTTCATTTCAAAAGCACCAAAGGTTTATTTTCAAAAAGGCAAAGACCATTTCAAAAATTTTGAAATAGCATTTCAAGAATTTCAATGGGTATTTTCAAAGGGAAAGGTTCTTTTTGAGAATTTTGAAGGGTCTTTTTCAAATTTTCTGAAGGGTCCATTTCATTTTTCTGAAAGGTCATTTTCAAAAATACTGAAAGGAATTTTCATAAAGTTGAGGGGTGTTTTCATAAAGTCTGAAGGGTAATTTTCAAAAAATCCAAAGACATGAATTCCTTAAAACAAATTGTCTGTGGGAAAGTGATAAGAAAAAATTCTGAAGATATGATTTCCTTTGGACAAATTGTCCATGGGAAAGTACATAAGGAAATAAGCCATGGACAAATTATTCAAAAGAAAAGTTCATCTCAAAGTGCTGAAATAATTCATTTAGGAGAAAATTTTGAAGATAATTTTTTTGAATGAAGTGTCTATGGGAGAAAATGCTGAAACAATTTCTTCAAAAAATAAGTCCATAGAAAAAGAGGAAAATTAACTCTAAAAGAAATAAGCCACAGACAAAAAAGTCTGAATGAAGTGTCTGTGAGAGGAAATGCTGAAATAAAAGCTAAAAAAAAAGTCTTGAAGACCAATTCCCTTAGAAAATAATCAAATGAAGAGATCAAAATCAAAAGACCAAGGAATTTCACGGAGCTAACATGGAGTTTCAATGTTGCATATCTGATCTTAACATGGAATAGCATGCATGCTTCAATTTTCAAAGCCCCTTTTAATGTAAGTTGAGGCCATTTGGAGTTGATTGGTCTTGTGTTTGAGTTGACTTTTTTTTAAAGTGTCACATCTATTCTAATTTATCTTGTTAATTGAAGGATTTCAACACTTCCAACTTATTCAAACTAAAATTCTTCATCTAAAGATTGGCGTATCATCATCTCATGCAGGATGGAGTTACTTAGAGTTGAATAGACAATGATTATCATACATTATCCTTATTTTCCATGAAAATAAGGAATTTATTTTATTTCAATTCAACTTCCAAACATATCAAGTAGAGTTTATCTTTAAAGATTTGGCATAGCTTTAATGCATGGAGTAGATTAGTCCAAGATGGGCCCACCATCCTTTTCCAATGCCAAAGAGCTTTTTCATGTAAGACATAAAACAAAAGGATATTATTTGAAGGTTTGTTTATCTTTTGATAGCTCAAGTGGAACTTGTGTGATGTGGGATTTTATATCCTCTCTTATTTTTTAAGCCAATTTCTTAGCTTTGGTATGCTTTTTACTACATAAGTTGGCTTTTTAGCCATCTGAAATGATACCTCTATTGATAAGACTAGAATCTATCAAGATTGCATTTTTTAACCTTTTCAATAAATAAAATACCATTTTAAAATTTTAGGGGGCTGGTATAGTTTATTTATGTTAGTGATTTCCATATGTGATAGAATTTTCTTTCTTGTCAAGCCCTGATTATTACCTAATTACTAGTTGATTAGAATATGCAGGTCATGTTCTATGTTTGATGTCTTTTGACTAAATTTATAGTGGATTGAAGTGGCTAGTTAGTGCCTTGAATCATTCCTATTCCATCATTTCCCTCAAGCTTTGATCCCTAGATAAAACCTTTTCATGAAATATTGGTGCATTAGAGTCAATTGGAGTTAAAAATTTAGTCTTTTCTTATCTAGTCAGTGTTTTGGAAGCTCAAATTGAGTGGATGAACCAAAATATAGGTGTATCACCATCATTATATAGGATTTAATGTCAATTTTATTTCTTACACTTTTCCTCTTCCCTTTTCTTGGTAGTTTGTAACATAGAGTAGAGATCCCAATTGATACACCAAAGGGAGATAGCCCTTAGAATCTAGAGATTCAATCCACTGATTAGGCCACCCATAACCTAGGATTATTTCCATGTTTTAGTAGACTATGAAGGCTTGAAACTACCTTCACAAGGGTTTGTCTGATTGACAATAATAACAATAAGGAATTATCAATAGCTTTTGCACACTTCAAATTACTAAATCAAACAACCAAGAAAGTAAAAATAATTAATTACATAAAATTGGAATAGAAAAATATCAACATAGTTACATGACAATAAAAATATTTATTCCTGTATTGATAAATTTTCCAATCCATGAATATAATAAGATTACAAGTATAAATAGATTTGGAGAGGGGTCACCTCATCCTCAAAATCCATGCAAAAGTATAAAAGTACATGTTAATGATAATTAGAATGAGGGTTCTAATTGATGGAAATTCTTCATGTATGTCTATACTTAGTCAAAATTGAGTCTTTTGAAATTATACTCACTCTTAAAAATTCATATAGCATGTGCATGTTTACAAAACTATTTAATCAACTATTACATGTCTTATTTACACTATCCATTTATGTGCAAAATACATATAAAATAACCAAGGAAACTAAGGTTTACTAGTCAATGGGGCTTGCATGGTTGAACTAATAGTCATTGTAGAGACTATATTATAAGGTGTATTTAAACTAGAAGACCCAACCATGGCTTATTTATTCACTTTCAGTTCCTAGTAATGCTTTTATCCAATGTTGTGTTGCAACCTTATTGTATTCATGTTCAAAAGAAAGAGTTTATGTACCTTGGTGACCTATGCTAGTAAACATGCATGATATATATTTGTGTCTCTAAATTACACATAAAATATCTCTACCTCAATGAACTTATTCCTACAAAATCCCAATTCTTATTAAATTTATTCTAGTGTGTAACCCTAGAGACTTTACTTAAAATTAGTTGATGCCTGTTGGAGTAGCTAATAAAAATTAGACCTAATTATTAATTTTCCTAAGGAATATTGGTCCTTAGACAACTTAAAATCATCCAAAATTTGTAGGATTTCTTTTTATTTTTCTTTTTCTTTTTCTTCTAGTTTAGGAATTAAGGTTTATGCATTTGATGCCCATTTTTCAACTTTTGATATCCTGATGACCACCATATTGAGATCATTAGATGCTTTTAATTATGTCATTAAATCAATATGGCTATAAGACTTATTGGTTGTGTAAAATATAATTAAATTAAAATTATTTTAATTTTCTTTCAAAGAGTTATATAATTTGTCAGTTTCAACAATGTGAGGTGATAATTCAACCCTCATCGAACCAATAGTTTCCAAAATATTGTAAAGCTAAGAGCTAATTTTTGCACATCACCTTGAATCTCCCTAAGAACATGAATAATTTTATATTTTTCTCTTACATATTCCATCTCTTGTTGTAACTCTTGTTTGGATTTCTTAATCCTTGCATGAAGTTCTAGCAAAGCCTTTGTTTGTGTCTTGAGATAAGACTTGAAATACTCATTATACAAAGACTCAATAAGTGTCCAATTATTTATCTTAGACAAAGATAAAACATCTTACCTTTCCTATAAAACTAATCCTTAGATATATTCATCCTCTATTTTCCTCTTCCTAACCCTTTGAATATTTCATGTTGATTTATAAAAAATAGATCTCATAGTGGGAAGCTCAGTTTTTTCAAATAGGGCCTTTGTGATTCTTTGGCCTCCAAATATGTATCCCAATTTGGGATTAACAACTAAGAGGATTCAAGTGGATAAGTTCCCTCAATTTTGGTCTCTATCAAAATGCCCCCTATATATTACATTAATTCCTTTATATGCAATGTGTCTAGTAACGATGGCTAGATGATCTGAGACTAGTCCACATTACCAAATTAAGGCATTAGATGGACAATATGAATATGATTCTTATTATTATATTTGGCATAGGGAATAATAGAAGCAGCTTAGGTTGTATTGGATGAAGGCATTGAAAAACTCAATTGAGTTGAGGATACATGAAATTGAGTATTAACAAGGTCTCCCCTAGTATTCTTAAAATATACCTTCTTGGACTTAGGGGGAGCAAGGGAAACTACAACAAAAGTAATAGAAAGGGAAGTAGAAACCATAGGAGAATTATAAATAATAGGCACACCAAAAATTGCAAGAGCTGAAGAAATGATCTCAATAGTAGAAGCAATAGGACTTATAGAAATAATAGAAACAATGGGAGTAGTATGGGAATTAGAAACCATTGGACCTGTAAAATCCATAGGATTTATTATCCAAAATTAGCCACCATGGGTGAGTGGAATTGAAAAATTCAGTCTTCATACTCTTAACCTTGTTAATATCCTTTAGACAGGGATTATATTGGTCATGATTGGTCTTCCATTGATGAGTATTGTATTGTTCCTAGTAGTTTTCATAGGTTTTTAGGGTGGTCTAGTAAAAAAGTGAGTCAAAAAAACTAATCTTGTAATCCAGTCACTTAATATGGTCATCTCCAAAGTTTTAATCTAAGGTTAAGGTAAAATTGGAAATGTTAAGGTATTATTGAGATAGTTAAGGTTTCATTTATTGCAATGTTGAAGTGACTTCACTAAAGAGAATCAAGAATGAAGAGTTGTAAAATGCAAAGGGAGGTCACTTGAAGCCATGTGACACTTATGGATGGTGATTTCATACTCAATAGGGTCCATACAAGCTTAAAAAATGTGGAAAACATTCATTTCTAATGTAGACCAAATTTGAAACATCTTTTACTCCTTGATTTTATCATAATCATGGCATGATATGAAGTGTTGGTAAGGAGGGAAGGTGAGGAAAAGTTTATACATTGAATTTTCATTATTATTGATAGGAAGGATTCCATTAATTTCTCCCATGAGCATCCAATAGGGTACTCAATCAAATAATCAAAATCCGTCTCATGAAGAAGGTGTTTAGATGAGTTTTGTAAGATTCCATGCATAAACAGAGCATCTCCATCCAAGAAGATCATGGAAAAAGGTGGTGAATCTTCTTCACAAAATCATCCATCCACCCAAAGTTCATATACATGCTTAATAAGGTGTTAAAAGTCTAAACAGGTAATAAACCTTCCTCATTTCTCCATTGGGTTCCTGACAAGCCAAGAAAGCCAACTAGTTTTACATTATTTCTTGAAAGAAAAGGAGAGTTGGATCGTGTGCTCTTATGGGATGTTTGGATATATTACAAACTTAAAATCCATGTAAATATTTCATAGTTTGATATCCTATACTGTATGAACCATCATTAAGAAATTTCATGCTTCTAAATTACTAACAAACACTAATAACTCAATTTTAGGCAATTTCAAAGCATTTTAGAGCTCATTGATGAAAATTAAGTATTTTTTGAGGTATTTAAATATTCTAATAGTATTCCCACACCATATTGTATCATCTATGTGGCATTTTCAAGTAAGGGAAGGTAGAATCCACATTAATGATAGGTTACATACCTATTGACCAAATTTGACTTTTAGTCAAATGGGGTCAACCCCTACATATTGAAACTTTTCAAAAGTTCCCATATGTCCTATAGGGTCTCATATGTGTCTAAATATTTCACTTATCCCTACTCTAGCCTTGGTTTAAGTCCATCTTCCTTGTGCTTGTTTAGTCAACCAAAGTCAACTCTAGTCAAAGGTCCAAATTATCTTTAAAATGTCCTAATATGGTCATTTAAATGTTATAAGGTGTTCATAAGTCATAAATTTTTCCTTTGTCATGTTTCATATGTAAAAAAGGCCTTTTGGTCACATTTTAATCTTATTAAATGACTTGTATAGACTTTCAAAGGAAGCATATTTGTCACAAAGTTGGATTTCAACATGGAGGAGGTCAGAATATGTTAGGAGATAGTTAGATTCAATTCAAGAAGTATTTTCATGTAGAAAGAGGTAGTTTTTCCTTAAAAATAGGGCCTTAATGATACTTGTATAGACTTGGGAATTCCACCTTCATCTAAAAACATTGGAATGTGCCTCTTCATCTCCCTAAGACCTTTACCATGCTCAGTGTGTAGAGATATCTTCAAATAAATTAGTTTTTTCTTCCTTTTCTTCTTTTTTGCCTTCATAAGCCTAGAAGGGTCAACTTTGCATTATTTATATAATCCATATAAGTAAAGTTGGGAGGAATTATCTTGGGGGTTAAAAGGGGTCTAAGTCAGCTTCAAATATATGGAAACAAGTTTCAGTTTCATGGCTTCTCCTTTATGAATCATTGCTAAGAAGCTAGGTAGATTTTTATGCTTCTTCATCTAGGAAGGGCCACTATTTGAGATAGTTTCATAATATTTTGCTTTGGTTTGATGGTTTTTATGGTTTCATATACTTCTCAAGACCTATCCAAATGTTTTCTCATCATCTTCTTAGCTTTGGAGGTCTCAAGAACCCAAGAAGCCTCTTCTAGGCTTGTTTGTGTTTGTAGATTTGTTTCCTTCTTCACAAATAACTCCATTGTCTTTAAGGTAATTTAAGGATTTATTTGTAGATGTAGAAAGCCTTTGAGTTTGTGCAAAATTTAGGTGATTCTACATAAGTGTTATAATAATCCTAACCTTCTAATGGCCTAATAGGCCTAAAACTTGCTTAAGGTGATAGAAATCTACCCCACATATAGAAACACATACCTAATTGTGCATAATATAGTTTTAGAGATGTTGTATGGAATGATTACTGATAGGTTTTAATCTCAATGAGGAGTGTGAAGTGTATTACAACTTGGAGAGCATGTTTAAAACTTTTGGTAGCACACTAGGTGTTTAAAAGTCCTTCCAAAAAGAAGAATATGTGTTTAAGACCATTTCCCCCAAAATGGTAGAATAGTGCACCAAACACATTTGTGAAATAAAAATAAAGGTGAGGAGATTATAGTTGAGAAACCTTAGTGCATTCATTTAGTAGTCTCTACCATAGATAATGGCCATGAAAAATTTAGAGGAAGGAATAGTGGAAGATGATGTTTGAAAGCCCTCAAAAGTGCATTTTAAACACTAAAGTTGGTCAATAACATATATAGGGTTGAGACTCCAACAAACTCTTTACCCAATGCCACAATTCCAAGTCATGCATGTTAGCTTTCCAAATAGCATCCTACTTGAAGGCTTGATAGATTTGGCTCTAAAACCTTCACACCTAGAATAATATTAGAATGATCTAAGTTATGGGACACCTAAACATAGATTAGACCTCTAAATTTTGGTGAGGTTAGCTCCTCTAATGTATCTCTCTGTATTACTTATTAAACTCCTAAATGTTGGGATGGAAAGGGAGAGAAAGAAATTGAAGGGGAAATCCTACTCTACAGTTAGTGATACACCTATATTGGTGGTTCATCCACTCAAATTGAGATTTTAAAACACTAATTAGATAAGCAAAGATTGAATCTAAAACTCCAATTGAATCCTATGCATCAATATTTCATGAAGATGTTTTATCAATTAATATAAGTTTGAGGGAAATGGTGAAATAGGCCTGATTCAAGGCATTAACCAGCCAATGTTTATCCACTGTCAATGACACTAAACACTAAACATGACCTACATAATATTATACCAATAGCTAGGTAACATCAAGGCATAACAAGGGAGATATGTATACCACATATTCAAATCAAATTGATATTAACACACTATACCAGAGTAATGGAAATATGAAATAATCTTTTATTTCTCTAAAAATGCTACAAAACTCAAATTTTGGTAGAGTCTAGTCTTGCCAAAAGAGGGATCCCATAAAAAATGGCTAAAAAGCATAAATATATATAAAATATAATAAATATCCAATATTTGAGTTGAAACAAGAAGAGGATATTAACTGGATGTGAACTCTAGTCAATTTTTGAGTTCAAATTAATTTCAATATTCTTTAAATATCTCCTTCTTTCTTTATCTTGCAAGAAACTTTCTTTTTGGAGTTAGAAAAGTGGTGGTCCCAACTTGATGTAAAATAAATTAATAATTCATGAAAATCCATTCCATTCCTCAATAATAAATTCATTTTAGAATATTAAACAAAGTCTTCAGTTCTTCAAGTCTTCAAAAATTTGCATGGCCTTTACTTTTGGCATAGAATTGGAGGTGGTGGGCCCATGTTGACTTGTCAACCTTCCTTGAATGAAAATAATGCCATAATTTGGAATATAAATATATATTTAAAGTTTTTTTAATTTCTTTAATGTCCTTCTCTTGCATGAAAAGCATGGGAGATGCATGAAACTAGTCAAACTAGTCAATTGAAGAGATGCGGACTCAAAGACTAGTCAACTTCCACTTGAACTCAACTTGCATGAAGTGTCACTTATGGATTTATTTAATAAAAATATTTATACATAAAAAATATATATTTCACGTGGTAAACTCCATTTTAACTCTAATATAAATATTTCAACTTGAAACTTCATTTATTTGATTGATAAGATGGCATGTTAAGCCAACTTATGTCACTTAGAAGCTTCTTAGAATATTAAAAATATAAAGAGATGGTTTTTATTAATTTTTAAGTATTTTAAAACACAATTATATACCTTAAAAATTTACACAAGGTTTATAAATAACCAAAATCTTGAATTTTGCTCTTGGAGCCTTCATCTTGCTCAAGCTTGCTTTCTTCTTGACTATGTTTTGAGAGGCTTAGGTCGATGTAAAAATAGAAAGCACCTTCACTTTTACAATTTAATTTAAATTTTTATTTATTATTATTCAACTCATTATGATGATACACACCAAATTTTGAGTCAAAAATCCATTTGTAGATGCTAGAAACCTTAAATTTCGTAAAAAAATGCCCCTTTTGCATGGAATATGTGCATATTTGAATGTATTTTTGCATATTTTTGGAGTTGATTTCATATTTTATGGATGTTTTACAGATAAAAATAATCTTAAATTAGTTCAATGGTCCATTTAAACCTTTTTTTCCTTAAAAAACCTTTAAAAATGCAAAATTTCCATAAACTATGTTAAAACTAGGCTCTTTTAGAAGCTTGGAAGGACCAAGATTTGCCAAATAATGGATATTTTTGGAAAATTTATTTGAGAAACCTGATTTAAAACATGAAAAAATGTATTAAATTATGAAAATATCCATAAATGGAATCTTGAAAAAAATCTTTTTTCTCTCTCCAACCCTACACTTTTCTTAAAAGAAGGCCAATTTGTAGATTTGATAGGCTAGTTTTTATTACTCTATTAGAACATTAAATTCATTAATAATATATTAATTATGAAATTTAGATATATATTACTTCCCAAATATTCTTTAAGAACTTTAAATTTCATGAAACCCTTTCCA
This sequence comes from Torreya grandis, assembly GCA_037957365.1. Taxonomy (NCBI): domain Eukaryota; kingdom Viridiplantae; phylum Streptophyta; class Pinopsida; order Cupressales; family Taxaceae; genus Torreya; species Torreya grandis. Next base: position 28,255 of record JARHVA010010780.1, read on the forward strand.
GGTGAGGAGAACATGATAAAAACCTGTTGCCTTTTTGGTTGCAATGCTACAGAAATTATCCTATCTTAAACCTGATGGTATATAAGCATGGAAAATCAAATTAAAATAAAAATTATCCATTAGGAATAAATATTAGTCTACTTTCTATTCTAAAAAATTCAAATTTTTACTTTTCTGTAGTTGATTGTACCATCATCAGACCTACAAGCAGGTCACTATGTGTAAACTAGGAAGATTGCCTATATGAAATAGTTTTCTCCATTTTATGAATAAAAAAACCATGAAACTTATGATGAATATTTTTCATGACATTTTATATATTTTCAATTCCATTAATGTAAAAAATCCTTACTGATCCATACTTCTCTTCTTGAAAGTGAAGAAAATAGCTTATTTTTGACTTTTTAAAAACAATTCAAGATTCCAATACCAAGATAATGCATAATATGGATTTAAAATAAGATATTTCATGTTAATATATCAAATTTGGACTTTTACATGCTCTGGTGGATTAATTTTGGCACATGTGGGTCCAAAATAAGCCTTTTTGGCTTTTAAAATGCATTAAATTACCTTTTTAAGCCATGAAACTTTAGGATAAGGCCAAAGTTATATTTTTGAATATAAATAAATGAATTTGGAATAATTTAATGAAAATTTGAGATAAATTAAAAAATTTAAATACCAATAATGACCTTTTATACCAAAATATTTGATGCACCATGGATCCTTGAACATTTATTTATCATCTCTTAATAGAATCTTTTTGCAGATAGGAGAACTTATATGCTCATGTCTTCTAGATGATGTAGTTGGTCTTCCAATATCCATTATCAGGTGCATGGATTAAAGATATGGATCCAAGACCTAATCATCTTTTCCCCATATTCTTATTTGTTTCATAAAGAATGCTATCTCTACCTCATTCATAGGTTGGTCATGATTTGTCTCATTCTCATTCAATGATTGTATTGTCAAATCAACTAGTATGCTTGGATTGATATCTTCATTATGATCCATTTGAAGTAGTGGATTATTGAGATCTTAAACCTCTTGGTATGGATTTAAACATGGATGAAATATTTCATTAATTTTGTCTTGATAAATAGATGTAACAATACTCTTTATAAGACATTCATCAATCTCCACTTGGGGTAGAGATGGACTATCAAACTTTGCACAAAAACTCCTCAAATCATCCCAAAAGGCCTCTTCATCATGATCAATTGAAATGACATGAAATTCATTAGTATTATTACCATTTTAAACATGTTGATCATATAGTTATACCTTTTAGATGGATTCATATGAAGGTTCTTGATTTGATACACTTGTTTCATCTTCATCTTTTGTAGAGAATGGAATCTCATCCATCTAGTCAAGCTCTAACTCATCTTGCTTTGGGATATCTAAAATAAATTTTCCTTCTTTAAGCTCCAAAAAATTGGTGGAATTCTTATATGAATTTTTCTTTATCTCATCATCAAAATTTGCCATCTTAAGCTCTTCAATTTCATTCAAGAAATCATGGTATAACTACTGCCAATGATTATCTTCTTCAGGAATATTCTCCATCTCAGCAATGGATCTATGTGAGTTTTCTTCATGGCTACCTTTTAAATTAATATTTGTTTTTAATCTATCTATCTTATCTAATAAAATCTCTTTATAAACCTCTTTCAACTCCTCTTCTTTGGCATCATGAAATATTGAATCATGTTTGTCCTTGCCAAGTGGTGTCCCAATAATAATTTCTCCTTTTTAATCACTAGAGTCAGCTTCATTTTCTATCTTTCTGATTTCATATTCATTATTTTCATCACAAAGGAGAGGTTATTTCTCCAAGAGTGGCATGGTAGATCCTGGGAAATACTCTCAAACTCTGAGAAGATCTAATTGTATCAACTGAAGGGAGGGTGTGTTTTATAGATCTTCAATTTGGGTGCACTCTAGAGTGATAAATTTTTTTGGCATGCATGGTAGGACTTAATTTCAACTATTTGAATAAAAAATTTCAAAAATTTCATCTTAAAATCAAATTTTAGTACTCCTTTGGTCCAAATTTCAAGGTAAAAGGCATATTCTTGTTCATAACTTTAGTTATTTTCATGTATCTTCTTATAGGCTATGGTAGCCTATAGAGCAGATTATGGCCATTCTTCCCAATATCATCAACCCTATATACCATCATAGTATGATACTTATGATACATATTCATCTCATCATCATCCTAATGATCTATACCCATTCTAAGATCAACCACCCTTCAAAAATTGTCTAAATTTTCATGACGAGTTGGAGGAAATGAAGAGGGTAAGCCAAATGATTGTTGAGGAGATATTAGCCTACAAATAGGAGTTATTAGATAAGAAATCTCAGTCTCAAATATCAATACATATTTATCCCCCATATCAATATTCATGGATTCTGGGTCTATCTCAGTAATAAAATATCCCAATCGTGCCTCAAGCTGTAATACTTTTAATTCTAGAGTATCATAAACCTAATTTTCCAACTTGGAATCAAATACAACAACCAATCATAAGCCCAAATGATAAAATCAAACCCAAAGTCATTTTTGACATTTATCCCTCACCCCTCCCTCCTCAAGGTCTAAAATCCTTTCCTTCATGGAAATCCATTCAAGGAAATATGCAAAAATAAGAGGTGATAGTTGTTCAAGTTCAACAGTCTCAAGAGCAAAATCAAACATTTATGGCATAACCATTAGATCTATCTCATCTCTTGGAGAATTTTTATGGGTATACCATGACACTCTTTGATCAAGAACCTCTCATTTGTGAGGAAAATAATGAAGATTAATTCAAAGAGATAGAAAATGAAGCTAACTTTAGTGATCAAGAAGAAGAAATTATTATTGGGACACCACTTGGCAAGGACGAACATGATTCAGTATTTCATGATGCCAAAGAAGAGGAGTTACAAGAGGTTTCTAAATATCTTGAAGTATATTATATATAGTATGAAAAAAAATTATTTATAAGGCAGCCATGAAGAACACTCACATAGATCCATTACTGAGATGGAGAATATTCTTGAAGAAGATAATCATTGGTAGTAGTTATACCATGATTTCTTAAATGAAATTGAAGAGCTTAAGATGGAAGATTTTGATGATGAGATATAGAAACATTCATATAAGGATTCCACCAATATTTTGGATCTTTAATAAGGTAAATTTATTTTAGAGATCCCAAAGCAAGATGAGGTGGAGCTTGACTGGATAGATGAGATCTCATTCTCTACAAAAGATGAAGCAAGTGTAGCAGACCAAGAACCTTCATATGACTCCATACAAAAGGAAAAAATATGTGATAAACATGTTTTAAATGGTAATAATACTAATTAATTTCATTCCATTTCAATTTATCATGATGAAGAGGCCTTTTGGGATGACTTGGAGAGTTTTTGTGCAAAGTTTGATAGTCCATCTCTACCCCAAGTGGAGATTGATGAATGTCTTGTAAAGAGTATTTTTATAGTTGTTCATCAATAATAAATTAATGAAAAATTATAGCCATGTTTGAATTCATACCAATATTTTTAAGATATAAATGATCCACTACTTCAAATGGATCATAATGAAGATACCAATCCGAGCATACCAGTTGATTTGCCAATACAATCATTGAATGATAATGAGACAAATCATAACCAACCTATGAATGAGGTAGAGAAAGAATTCTTGATGTAACAAAGAAGAATATGGGAGGAATATGATCAGGTATTGAATCCATATCTTCAATCCATGCACCTGAGAATAGAGATTGAAAGATCAGCTGCATCATTTAGAAGACATGAACATGTAAGTGCTCCTATCTACAAGAAGATGCCATTAAGAGATGACAAATACATTTCAAAGATCCATGGTGCATCAAATAACTTTCCATTTAATATTAGAGGAAATAATCTTAATTTATATTATTTGTTATAGGTTTAATTTATGTTAATAAGTGAGTAGCATAAGAAGCAATTGGCTTCCCTTTCATTGTTTTCTTGTTTTTTCATAGTTTAGTTGTCTTTGCTTTTTAGATTAGTTGTGTCTCTCTTCAGTCTTGTTGTGTCAATCAGAAAAGGTATTATAAATCCAAAAAGAGTCTATTTTACATTTTCATATGAAAACTAATGAGTTATTTTGAATAGCAAGCTGGTCAACCCCTGTGAGTCACCAAAAATGTTGGTAATTTGCCTTGTCAAGGCCAAATTTTAACCCTATAATTCAAAATTTTTAGAAACTATCAATAACCTCTATAAGCTAATCAAACCAATATATTTTGGTCTAAAAAGTCATTTTTGGTCTTTAAAATTTCAAATTTATCTCAAAAATTCATTAAATTATTCCAAATGGCTTTAGTTATATTCAAAAATATAACTTTGGCCTTATCCTAAAGTTTCATGGTTTAAAAAGGTTATTTAATTTTTTTAAAGCCAAAAAAGGCTTATTTTGGACCCACATGTGCCAAAATTAATCCTCAAAAGCATGTAAAATTCCAAATTTGATATCTTAACATTAAATATCTTCTTTTAAATCTATATCATGCATTATCTTGGCATTGGAATCTTGAATTCTTTTTAAAAAGCTAAAAATAAGCTATTTTCATCACTTTCAAGAAGAGAAGTATGGATCAATAAGGATTTTTTACATTAAGGTAAGGGAAAATATATAAAATGTCATGAAAATCTTTATCATAGGTTTCATGGTGTTTATATTCAAAAAATGGACAAAACCATCTCATACAGGCACTCCTAGTTTGCACATAGTGACCTGCTTTTAGGTTTGATGATGGTACAATCAGATGGAGAAATGTACAGGTTTGAATTTTTGGTTGTGAAAAATAGACTAAGATTTATTCCTCATGGATCAATTTTTTTTTTAAATTTGATTTTCCATACTTATGTACCATCAGGTTTAATAAAGGATAATTTCTACAACATTACAACCAGAAAGGCAATGGGTTTTTCTCAAGTTTTCCTCACCTAGAAAGGGTTTCATTAAATTTAAAGTTTTTAAAAAATATTGGAGAATTATTATATATATATATATATTTCATATTTAATATATTATTAATGGATTTAATGGTCTAACAATTCAAGAAAAAATAACCTATCAAATCTGTAAATTGGCATGCTTTCAAGAAAAGTGTAGGGTTGGAGAGAGAAAAAAGATCTTTTCAAGATTCCATTTTTGGATATTTTTCATAATTTAATAATTTTTTTCATGTTTTAAATCAGGTTTATAAAATAAATTTTCCAAAAATATCCATTATTTGGCAAATCTTGGTCCTTCCAAGCTTCCAAAAGGACCTAGTTTTAGCATGGTTTAAGGAAATTTTGCATTTTTAAAGGTTTTTCATGAAAAAAAGGTTTCAATAGACCATTTAAATAATTTAATATTAATTTTATCTATAAAACATCCATAACCGATGCAATCAACTCCAAAAAAATGCAAAAATACATTCAAGTATGCATAGATTTCATGCAAAAGAGGCATTTTTGAGGAAATTTGAGGTTTATGGCATCTACAAATGGATTTTTGAATCCAAATTTGGTGTATATCATAATCATGAGTTGATTAATAATCCATAAAAATTTAAATTTCATTGAAAAAGTACATGTGATTACTATTTTCACATAGACCTAAGCCTCTCAAAACATAGTCAAGAAGAAAGCAAGCTTGAGCAAGATGAAGCCTCCAAGAGCAAAATTCAAGATTTTGGTTATTCCCAACCCTTGTGTGAGTTTTTTAGATATATAAAGTTTTTTTAAAATATTTAAAAATTAATAAATAACCATCTCTTTATATTTTTAAGATTCCAAGAAGCTTCTAAGTGATAGAAGTTAGCTTAACAGACCATCTTATCAATCAAATAAATGAAGTTTAGAGTTGAAATATTTATATTAAAGTTAAAATAGAGTTTACCATGTAACATATATGTTTTTTTATGTGTAAATATCATTATTAACTCAATACATAAGTGACGCTTCATGCAAGTTGAGTTCAAGTTGAAGTTGACTAGTCTTTGAGTCCACATCTATTCGATTGACTAGTTTGACTAGTTTCATGCATCTCCCATGATTTTCATACAAGATAAGGACATTAAATAAATTAAAATCACTTTAAAAATGGAGTTATATTCAAAATTATGGCATGATTTTCATGCAAGGAAGGTTGTAAATTCAACATGGGCCCACCACCTCCAATTCTATGCCAAAAGTAAAGGCCATGCAAATTTTTGAAGAATTGAAGAATTGAAGACTTTATTTAATATTCTAAAATGAATTTATTATTGAAGAATGGAATGAATTTTCATGAATTATGACTTGATTTGACATAAATATGAGCCTACCACTATTATAACTCCAAAAATAAGGTTTCTTGTAAGATAAAGAAAGGAGATATTTAAAGAATATTGTAAATAATTTGAACTCAAAAATTGACTAGAGTTCACATCCAATTAATTTCCTCTTATTTTTTCAACTCCAATCTTGGATATTTCTTATATTTTATATATATGTAGTATATTTATCCATTTTTAGGGGATCCCTCTTTTGGTAAGACCAGACTCTACCAAAATTTGAGTTTTGTAGCCTTTTCAAAGAAATAAAAGATTGTTTCAAGTTTTCATTACACTGGTATAGTGTGTTAATATCAATTTGATTTTCATATGTGGTATAACTATCTCCTTTTTCAAGTCTTGATGTTACCTAGATATTGGTATGATATTATATAGGTCATTTTTAGTGTTTAATGTCATATATTTAAGCTGATAGTGGATAAACATTGGCTGGTTAGTGCCTTGAATCAGGTTTATTTCACCATTTCCCCCAATATTATATTAATTGATAAAAAATCTTCATGAAATAATGTTGCATATGATTCAATTAGATTTATAGATTCAATCTTTTCTTGTCTAATCAGTGTTTTAAAATCTCAACTTGAGTGGATGAACCATAAATATAGGTGTATCACCAACAATAGAGTAGGATTTCCCTTTCAGTTTCCTTCTCTCCATTTTCATCCCAACATTTAGTAGTTTAGTAATTAGTGTAGAGTGATACATTAAAGGATATAGCCTCACCAATATCTAGAGGTCTGATCTGATTTCAAGTGTCCCACAACTTAGATCATTCCAATGTTAGTTTAGGTGTGAAGGTTTTAGAGCCAAATCTATCAAGCCTTCAAGCAGGGTGTTATCTAGATAGCTAATAATGCCTTCATGCCTAAGTGGTTTTAATGACAAAAAAAGATTATTAGAAATATAGAGATAATTATTATGGAAATTTAATATTCTTTTTGAGTTTTTTATCACCCATAGATACTCCCTTGTATGGAAAAGCAACACCTACAACAGGGTATTAAGATGAATTACCTCAATCAATAGTAAAAGGGTTAGCACAAGTGTGTAAATGTATGGTTGTATAACAATTAGATTACCTTGTGATTGAAATTTTTTTAATGACCTAAATAATCTTAAATGGAAGCTCTAAAACTTCATGAACAAATCAAAAGGGACACATACACCTACAGGCAGTAGGGTATGATAGAGTTGCTCTATCATTCAAAGAAGTACCTAGTCTAGTGATTATAAGATTCATATTCAATTCCAAGAAATATATAGTGATAAATCAATTTATTTGGAAATTTATCCAAAGTATTGATGGGTTTCATAGAATAAAACACTTACAACAGGGTATTAAGAGGAAATCTCTTAGTCAACTGAGACAAAGTGGATAGTGATATTTTTTTGATGTTTTAGTGATGTTCCAAGGGTGTTAAATGAGAATGGAAGTTCAAGGGGTATTATGTGAAAAAATATAGGTTAAAGGAGGTATTTTAAACTATGATCAACCCCAATTCAACCTACAAGTAGGGTCTAAAAACATGTTTCTCAGCCAAAGGTAGTGAATAATTTTGGCATCCAAGATGATAGAGAAACTAAGAAAAATGGAAAAATGACTCCAAGAATCCATTTAGGAGATTTTAGACTTGTTTTAAAGTTTTAAATATAAAGGAGACACACAAAATTCACCCTAAGGAGTCCAAAATAAGTAAACACAGTCAATGTTTCAATACCTCTACATAGTTTGCCTTGTTGAAAGTCTACTTAGGAAAATTATGGTTTTGAAGATATTATTCTTGGATTAAGAGGCTAAATTTTGATATGAAGAATAATTGGGAGTTTTAGAAGCCTCTTAAATAATTTTTTATAAGGAACAATCAAGGTAATATGCCTCTATTCTATCTTAGAGGTAGGGCACTTTTCCCTTGCATGAACCCTACAAGTTTTAGAATTAAAGATGGAGGATGGACCAAAAGTCAAGAAGACACCTCAATATTATTATATAATTTTATATACACCTATGAAACATATAAAACCAACCTAGAAGGTCTAAATCCAAGCAAGGTGGTTTGGGCAACAATGTTTGCAAGAAGGGTAGTTAGGTAAGGTGCAAGCCTAGCCTCAAATGAGAGACCACTTTCAGTTTTAGCCTTAGTGAAGAATTATAATGTTTTGTATCATATTCATGGAGGTAAATATGATGTTTTTTAGCTATCTCAAAGGTGTGAAAGGTCATCAAAGAGGTCTGAACCGTCAAGTTGTAGGTAAGACCTAATTTATGCCTAGTACCTAGAAGTAGTCTATCATCATTTTGGATCTAAATAGACATTAAGATTAATTGGGATATGTTCTTTGGGAGGTATAAGGTGTGTCTAGACTCTTAGTTTGTATATTTGTCCACCAAGAAGCCATTTCTTGGCTCAAAAACACTTAGAATTCATAGAATGCATGAAAAAAGACATGAATGGCAACTTAAGATGATTGTATCTCTCATGACAGTTTGCATGGAAAGATGAGGTGATTAGATATGTTATATAGGGTTCTTAGGATGATATAAAAAATATTTGGAAAGGGTTTTGACATTAAACTTTCATGAACAAAAGTTAAGACCTGAAACAACTCCAAAACCCTCATTAAGGACCTGATTGCAGAAAGAAGGAAATTGGAGTATCCAAAGGGGGTGTAAAGGACATGAAAATAACTTGGAGATATATAGGAATACCTAGGGTCTTATTAAATAAAATTTATATGTACTAAACCTATACAAAATAGGTACAACAGGGATTATTTTGACAAATTTGTGTGTTTTGTAGGCATGGAGAACTTTCAAAAGATGCAACCACATTTGGGAGAGAGGTTAGGACTTGTTATAAGTCCTAATGTTCATATATTAATTTATTTAATCTCTCAAGTATTCCTACCTTCTTCCTCATCTTAACCAGTCATAGTGAATGAGTAGTGAACATTTAGTGAAAATAGTAAAACTCTAATTGGGAAGCCTTTTAAGGATAGATTAATGAACCTAATGACTTAGACACTCTTTAAATGTGCCATTCCTCCTTTTTCATAGATCATATTGTTTAATTGGAAGGATTTTTAATTCCAAGTGTGAGAGGTGCATGAGGAGTTATTTATACTATCATGAATGATTGTTCAAGGTTAGAGGAATAGGAATGATTAGGGACTAATCCAATGCATGTGAGGGCTTATTGGTAACCCCTCCCATTTAGATCAATTATTAGACCTAACCCTACTTAGTGGTGAAGTATTTTAATGAGGGAAAATCATGAAAATAGTTTCTTATTCAAGCACAAGAGCATTTCTGTTACATATGGAGGAGTTAGACAAGTTTAAGAGACATTTTTCCTTACTTTCCTTTCAAGACCTATCTCATGCCAGATTCCATTGATGTTGTAACTCATTATCTTTACTTGAAAAGTGTCTTAGTGACTCTTGAGCTTCCTTTTTTCTCTCTCCTCTAAAAATTTCTATAAATACTCACCTTTTTGGTTGTTGTATGGATCTCTCCACCTAGATATGGCAAAGCCCTACCAAAATTTTTCCTTGAACTAATAAAGAATGTTTTTAACCTCATTAAATATTTCACTAAGTGCATGTTATGGTTGTTAGTCTTGTGTAAGTGTATTTTTATTACCTTCACATGTTACTCTTTCTAGTGCCTTGTGTGGATTGAAATCTCTCTTTTGCAAGTCAAAAAGAAGTGTCTAATGTGGATTGTAGGTATAGTGAGTAGCTTATTCATTCATGTTTTTAAAATACCTCTTGTCTAAGTCTTCCTAACTTAAACTCTCTTCAATACCCCATGCTTGAAACATTGATGTAGAAGAGGAGTGTTCAATTGGATAAGTGTATGTGTGGGTTTATCTTTGGTTTCAAGTACATTATAAGTGGTGTGAGTAGACCATCGATTTTGTGTATCACCTCCCCTAGATTAAATTTGTTTTCAGTTATCCTTCACCATTTTCACCACCCAAAAGTTAGTAGTAGGTTTGATCTATAGTAGTGCATCAAGGGAACTAGCCATAATATAGATATCCACCTCAAATTTGGGTCACCCATAGCCTTGAGGTGGTTAAATTATGCCACTTGAATGAGGAGAGACTTGTCATCACCTTAAGGGGTGTAAGTTTAAGTGACAATATTTTTTGGCATGCTTGGTGGGACACTTGTTCTAAGAGTTTGAGGAATTTTGGTGTTCTCCTCAAGATACTAGCCTTTAGAGGTAATTTCACTAAGCACAAATAGTGATTAATGGATTATTTTGACATTGACTTTATCTCAACACAATTTGGTGATACATATCCCTCTTTGCCCATCCAAAATAAATATGAAAAATTCCTTGGTTAGTCATATCAGTCCCAATATAACTATATTTGACCCTACTATGATTTGCATCAGTCTTACAATCAACCCTATCAAGCTTGTGTTTCACCTAGTCCACCTAGTTCCTCTCCAAGTCAATCCATTGCAAGTTTTAAGAAGACTCTCATTGGATAAAAAAAATATATGTTAGACCTTGATAATAGAAATGATTATGGCCAAGTCATCCCTAGTGATTGTATCAAGAGTGTGAGGGATGCCTTAGAACTAGTGAAGGGAGAATGGATGCCCATTAAGAGATTTAATTGGCAAGGCATTATGGGTGAAATGATTGATGTTTGTGGTCTAATTTTACACATAGAGGAGAGGTTGAAAGATCATGAACCAGATCAGTCTTGTCACCTCCAATATAGCCCATATCAACTTTCAAGTGTGTCCACTATGCCTATTCAAAATGTTAATCCAATCATGTTTCAAACTTCCCTAAGTCTTTTATGCATTCCCCAAAGTTTCTCTTCTTGGAGTTCCATCCAAGAGAGTAACAAAAGGAATGAGGAAAATATTGTTAATCAAGTTGATCCATCTCACAACCTGATTGGAGAATATTTTGAGAGATGTTGGAGGCCCATCTTGACAAGGAGATTGAGTTGGAAAACCAACATTTGACACAATCCATTATGGAAATAGAAAATGAGGTTCATAAGCCTACTTTCCCAAGTGGGAGACAAGATTCTAATCCCAGATAAACCCCAAGTTTCCTAAGCCTATCATTTACTCCTCCATTTGTATCTCAACCTCATGAAGAATCTTCTAAATCTAGTTTTCCAAGATGGAAGGAAGTAGTGGTAGCTTGTAGAAAGAAATAAAAAGGATGTCTAAGTGGATAATTTAAAAGTGAATATAAAACTAAACCTACTAATATCCATCCCACCCCTCCTAAATAAGACTTGTACCCTTCATTCCAAATTTCTTTTACTCCTTTTCCTAATGAAGATCCTATTTTCCCTCAAGAGAAGTTATTCCAAGAAAACCTTGCCAAATGAATTGAGGAGTTGGAACTCAATGTGAATAATCTCTCATATATTCAAGGAAAGATTTAAGCTAATTAATCCATTGAACCCATATTTCTACCTCTTCTAGCTGATCCATTATACCATCCTAATGGTGAGGAATACATTTCTTCTTGGAAGACTTCTTGGGCTGAAGTTCCTAGTTTTGAGATGCCTAGTATGGGCATCACTAAAAAAGAGAATGAGATGGAAATTTCAGATTGGATTGATCATGAGGAAGAGCTGACTTCTTGTGAAGAAACATCAGATTGTGATGATTGAAAGAGGACCTTACTTGTTGTGAAGAAGGAGATTTGGAAGAGGTTCTTTTGGATTCTAAAGAGGAAGAAGTTTCTATTGTTTTTCATCTTCATGATGCTAATAAAAAGGAGGATGATAAATTGTGGTAGATATTTGTGGACATTTGAAATGAATTTGAAATTCCCAAGGAGCCTAAAATTCCTTTGGAGCTGACTACAAGACATGGTAAGCAAGATGATGTGTTTCAAGAAGAAGACATGTCACATAAATATATGTAGATGTTCAATAAATATGAGGATTGTGAGAAGACAAAAATCCTACGAAGACAAGCCCATGATGTTGAAGATAAGGTATGTGTTGAGAAATATCACCATCAAGAGACTCCAAACCATGATAGAGCAATTTATGATGAATATGAATCTTTTGAAGATGACTTGAAGATTGATCCTACAACCACATGTGAAGCTACTCCTACAAATAGCAAGGAGGAGTTTGAACAAGAAACAATCCTAGAATTTCATGATACAACACTTATTGAAGGATTTGAAGAGGTTGTAACAAATGAAAAGAGCAATGAGGTCTTTCAAGAAGACATAGACTCTCAATAAGTTATCCCATGCATAGATATGCAAATATGATATGGTGAGATAAATGGAGAGAAATATGAAGAATGTTTCCAAGATCAAATAATAATTCATCTACCTTAGAGGATTATTAGAGATGACTCCATCACAAGACATGCCAAGCCAAGGAGCAAGAGAGAAGCATGAGTCATTTAGTACTACATCTAAAAGCAAGCATGCTTGGCACCCTCATTCATCTAGTGAGGAAGGAGATTTAAGGTAATTTACTTTTGATCTAGGAAGGGATATATATTTGGTTAGATGTACATAATTAGTTTTCTTGTTATTGCATCTTTTTTTCCCTAAGTGTTTAGTAGCATAAATGTGTCTTTGATTTATATGTTTGCTTGGTCTTGTTGTGTGTTATTTTTCCTTTTATGTGTTTTGAGGTCAATAAACTATCTTATTAGTAAATTCAAGGTCTGACCCTACTATTTTAGAGTGAATTTGACTCTTTTTTCCTAATAGATGGGATAAGACTACTGGTCCTTAGCATAGGCAAGCATGTTACCCCTAGGAATTACTAAACATGTTGACCAAATTTGACTTTTAGTCAAATTGGGTCAAACCCTACATATTGAAACTTTTAAAAAGTTCCCATATGTCTTATAGGTTCTCATATGTGTCTAAATATTTCACTTATCCCTACTTTAGCCTTGGTCTAAGTTGATCTTCCTTGTGCTTGTCTAGTCAACCAAAGCCAACTCTAGTCAACCTTGGTAAAACATGGTCAAAGGTCCAAATTATATTTAATGTGTCCTAATATGGTCATTTATATGTTATAATGTGTTAATATGTCATAAATTTTCCCTTTTTCATGATTCATATGCAAAAAAGGCCTTTTGGTCACATTTTTAGCTTATTAAATGACTTGTACAGACTTTCAAAGGAAGAATATTTGTCACAAAGTTAGATTTCAATGTGGAAGAGGTCATAATAAGTCAAGATGTAGATAGATTCAGTTTAAGAAGCATTTTCATGTATAAATAGGTAGTTTTTCCTTAAAAATAGGCCCTTAATGGCACTTATACAAATTTGAGAAGTCCACCTTCAACTAAAAATGTGGGAATCTACCTCTTCATATCCCTAAGACCTTTCACATGCTTGATATGCACATATTTCATTAGATAAATCAGTTTTTTCTTCCTTTTCTTCTTTCTTTCCTTCACAAGCCAAAAAGGGTAAACTTTGCATGTTTGGTACAAGCCGTATAGGTGAATTTAGGAGGAATTATCTTGGGGGTTGAAAGAGGTATAATTTAGATTCAAATATATTGAAATAAGTTTTATTTTCATGGATTCTCCTTTATGAATCATTGCTAAAATCCAGGCAGATTTTTATGCTTCTTCATCCAAGAGGGGCCATTATTTGAGATACTTTCAAAATTATTTGATTTGGTTTGATGGTGTTGATTGTTTCATATATTTATAAATACCTATCCATAGGTTTTATCATCATATTCTTGGATTTGGAGGTCTCAAGAACCCAAGAAGCCTCTTCTAGGCTTGTTTGTGTTTGTAGACTTATTTCCATCTTCACAAAGAACTTTGTTGTCTTTGAGATCATTTAAGGATTTGGTTATAGATGTAGAAAGCCTTTGAGGTTGTGTAAAATTTAGGTGATTTTACACAAGTTTTACAAGAATCCTAACCTTATAATTTCCTAATAGGCCTAAAACTTGCTTAAGGTGATAGAAATCAGGCCCACACTCAGAAATACATACCTACAAGTACATAACAAGGTTTTAGAGATTTTATACAGAAGGATTATTGATAGGTTGTGATATCTATGAGGAGTGTGAAGTGTATTACAACTTGGATAACATGTTTAAAATTTTTTGTAGCACACTTGGTGTTCAAAATTCATTCCAAAAAGAAGAATTCATGTTTAAGATGATTTCCCCCAAAATGGTAGAATAGTGCACTAGACACTTTTTTGAAATCCAAATAAAGGTGAGGATATTAGAGTTGAGAAACCTTGGTATATTAATTTATTAGTCTCTACCATAGATAATGGCCTTGTAAAATTTTAAGGAGGGAGGAAAAGTGGAAGATGATGTTTGAAAGCCCTCAAAAGTGCCTATTAAACACTAAATTTGGTCAATAACATCTACAAGACTGAGAATCCAACAAGATCTTTACCCAATGCCACAATCTCAAGTTATGCCTTCATGATTAATTGGTTTTGATGACACACAAAGAGTATTATCAAAATAGATAGAATGATTATGGAAATTTAATATTCTTTTTTATTTTTTTAGCACCCATAGGGACTCCCTTGTACAAAAAAGCAACACCTACAATAGGGTATTAAGAGTAAGTATCTTAGTCAATAGTAAAAGGGTTAGAATAGGTTTGTAAATGTATGTTTGTAGAAAACTTATATTACCTTGTGATTGAAAAAGTTTTTATGACCTAAAAAAGCCTAAATGGAAGCTCTAAAACTTCATGAACAAATCAAAAGGGACACATACACCTACAAGCAGAAGGGTATGATAGATTTGCTCAATCATTCAAGGAATTACCTAGTCTAGTGAGTCTAAGATGAATATTGAATGCCAAAAATATATAGTGATAAATAAAGTGATTTGTCACTTTCTCCAAAGTATTGATGCACTTCATAGAATAAAGAACACCTACAATAGGGTATTAAGAGGACATGTCTCCGTCAACTAAGACAAAGTGGATAGTGAGCTTTTCTTGATGTTTTAATGATGTTCCAAGGGTGTTCAATGAGAATGGAAGTGAAATTGGTATTGTGTGACACAATAAATGTTCAAGGAGGTATTTTAAACCATGATAAACCCCAATTTAACCTATAGGGAGGGTCCATAAACTTGTTTCTCAGTCAAAGGTAGTGAACAATTTTAGAGTCCAAGATGATAGAAAAACTAAGAAAAATGGAAAAATGACTCCAAGTATCCATTTATTAGATTTTATAAATATTTTAAAGTGTGAAATATAAATTAGACACACAAAATTAACCCTAAGGAGTCCAGAAAAAAAACCATAGTCAATATTTCAATACCTCTACATAGTTTGCCTTATTAAAAGTCTACTTAAGAAAAATCTAGTTTTGAAGGTCTTATTACTAGATTCAAAGGATAACATTTGGTATGAATCATACATGGGAGTTATAAAATAATATTAAATTATTTTTTCTAAGGAAAAATTAGGTTAATATGCCTCTATTCTATCTCAGATGTAGGGCATTTTTCCCTTACATGAACCCTACAAGTTTTGGAATTGAAGATGGAGGATGGACAAAAAGTAAAGAAGACACCTAAATATGATTTTATAAGTTTAAATAAACCTAAAAAAAAATAAAAAACCAACTTATAAAGTCTGAATCCAATCAAGGTAGTTTGGGCAAAAAGGTTTGCAGGAAGGGTAGCTAGGCAAGGTGTAAGCCTAGCCTCAAATGAGAGACCACTTTTAGTTTCAACCTTAGTGAAGCATTATAATGTTTTGAATCAACTTCATGGAGTTATATATGATGTGTTTTATCTATCTAAGAGTTTTTAAAGGTCATAAAAGATGTCTAAACAATCAAGTTATAAGTAATACCTAGTCTAAGCCTAGTACTTAGAAGTAATCCATCATCATTTTGGATCTAAATAGACATTGAGATTAGTTTCTGCATGTTATTTAGGAGGCATAGGGTGTGTATATACTTATATTTTTTATATTTTTCCACCAATAATCCATTTCTTGGCTCGATAACACTTAGCCTTCATAGAATGCATGAAAAAAGACACGAATGGCAACTTAAGATGCTTGTATCTCTCATGACACTTTACATGACAAGCTAAGGTGATTATGTATGTTAGAGAGGGTTCTTAAGATGATCTAAAATATATTTGGAAAGGGTTTGGATGTAAAATTTTCATAAACAAAGGTTAAGACCTAAAACCACTCCAAAACCCTCAAAAACCCTCATGAAGGACTTGATTAGGGAAATAAGGCAATTGGATATCCAGAGGGGGTGTAAAGGACATGAAACTAACTTTTAGATGTAGAGGAATCTCCAAGGTCCTATTCCATGCAACTAATATGTACTATGCCTATACAAGAGAGGTATAATAGGGCTTATTTTGATAAATTTATGTGTTTTGTAGGCATGGATAACTTTCAAAAGATAAAACCACCTTTGGGAGAGAGATTAGGACTTTTTATAAGTCCTAATGTTCATATATTAAGTTATATAATCTCCCAAGTATGCCTACCATCTTCCTCATCTCATCTAGTCATAGTTAATGAGTAGTGAACACTTAGTGAAAATGGTGAAATTCTAAGTAGGAAGCATTTTAAGGCTTGATTGATGAACCTAATGACTTGGAAACTCTTAACATGTGTTATTCCTCCTTGTGCATGGATCAGATTGTAGAATTGGATGGATTTTGAATGCCAAGTGTGAGAGGTGCAATAGAAGGATTTATTTGTGATTATCATGAATGATTACTCATATTCAGAAGAATAGGAATGATTAGGGACTAATACAATGAATGTGAGGGATTATTGGTAACCCTTCCCCTTTAGATAAATCATCATACATGACCCTAATTAGTGGTGAGGTAGTTTAATGAGGGAAAATCATGAAAAAAGTTTCTTATCCAAGCACAAGGGCATCTATGCCACATATGGAGGATTTAGACAAGTTTAAGAGACATTTTCCCTTACTTTCCTTTCAAGAACTATCTCATGACAAATTCAATTAATTTTGTAACTCATTCTCTTTGCTTGATAAGTGTCTTAGTGACTCTTGAGCTTCCCTCTCTCTCTCTCTCTCTCTTCTCATAATTACTATAAATACTAGCCTTTTTGGTTGTTATATGGATCTCTCCACCTGAGTATGGTGAATCCCTACCAAATTTTTGGCTTGAAATAATAAAGAATGTTATTTTACCTCATTCAATATTTCACTAAGTGCATGTTATGGTTGTTGGTCTTGTGCAAGTGTATTTTTCTTACCTTCACATGTTACTCTTCCTAGTGCCTTGTGTGGATTGGAGAATCTATTTTGTAGGTCAACAAGAAGTTTTTAATGTAGATTTTAGGTATAGTGAGTAGCTTATTCATTAGTGTTTCTATAATACCTCTTGTCTAATTCCTCCTAGCCTAAGCTCTCTTCAAGGCCCCATGCTTGAAACATTGATGTAGAAGAGGAGTGTTCAATTAGATAAGTGTATATGTGATATTATCTTTGGTTTCAAGTGAATTATAAGTGGTGTGAGTAGAACATATATTTTGTGTATCACCTCCCATAGATTATATTTTTTTTATTTATCCTTCTCCCTTTTCACCCCCTAAAAGTTAGTAGTAGGTTTGATCTATAGTGGTACATCAAGGGAGCTAGCCCTGATCTAGAGATCCACCTCAAATTTGGGTCACCCATATCCCTGAGGTGGTTCTATTTTTCCACTTAAATGAGGAGAGACTTGTCATCTCCTTAAGGTGTGTAAGTTTAAGTGACATGTAGAAGTAGCAGTTAGGGTTTGAAGGAGTTACAAAGTGTTTTTATGCATATAATGAATGAAAGAGAGTTATGTATAGTGGATACAAATTAATAAAGGCTCCACATACCTTTTTACCCAAAAAAAATGGTAAAATAAGTGGTGATTGAAGAGGGTATTAAGCCCAAAATAGACATTTACATGTTTATACCAAGGAAAAGGACATAAAATGGTAAAATTTACATGGAATATGGAGATCAAATAGAGTACAGAGTGCCTTGAGTATGTTTTATAATGTATTGACATTTATATTAAATGAAACAATTAGCTTGAGTTAATATTCTTTGGATTAAGAGAACTTGAGGCCTAAAAGAGATACCTACATGCTCATTGATAAAAAATAGAGAGTGGAGACAGTATGAGTGGTAAAAAATAGGTTTGAGAGATATTATGGAAGGTGATATACTTTTATAAATGTGTTTTATATTTTTTTATTCTTCGGATAAATAATAATCCTCAACTTAAAACAAAACTACATGGAAAAGAGTGATCTATGGCAATGAGAAGTTTGGAGACAAACACCTTACATTGGAGCACTAAATACCAAAGAAACCAATAAATGGAATTAGTTTATTATTGAATAAACATTATATAATGAAACCTAAAGAATATTTTAAATAATTTTTAGCTAATTTTACATAATTACCTTGCTAGGAAAATGTTTTAGCTATGCATAAACATGTTAGAGAATATGGTTCTAGAATAACTCTAGTCTATAGTTTAGATTTGGAAAAGAACATTAATTTAAATAAATATATGATTAAGGAATTTATATAAGGTAAAATTATTATTATTTGAGTTATATAAATATTATAATTTATATTCAAGCCATCTACAGTCATAAAATAGGGAGACATTGTACATATACAAGCCTGGATGGACTGTGTCAAACCTATGAGTGAGCTAATGAAGAAGGAACACTTATTTTGCATTGAAAAAGATGTGTATAAGATTTTAATAGTTTAAAAGGATTATAAATAATATTATATAGGTTTAAATACCTTTGGAAAGTTGAAAACCCATCACAAGAGTGGCTTGGGAGTATAGACCTACATGTCTGCACCTAAGAAGTAGATGGAGTGACTACCTTTGGGAGTCCAAGTTGGAATTAGATACCATGATGAATGTATTTATAAATTAATGATATCCTGATAAATATTGTGTATGTTTTGAATAATAATATACCATAAAAATATGTACACTCAAAATTTTCACAAGTGACAAGCCTATTAAGAGACTTACTTTTTTGCCTACAAAGTCATGGAAGTTATGCAATTTATCATTGGTTTGGGAATTGTAGGTTTATGTGTTATTTAAATGATATTTAATAAGTTTTAAAACTTATTATATGTCTTTCCAAGTGATGAAAATTTCAAAATTAGGCTATTAGGGTCACATTTGTAGAATTGCTCTCAAACCCTCATGATGGGATATAATAGGCTTTAGATATTTTGAATAACCAAATTTATTGAAAACTGGTTGTAGGGAATAATGGTTAGTGTTTCATACCTGATATATAAATTTTAAATCAAATACAAACATTTTTTCCCCCATTTATCAAAACACTCTCTCGAGTTTACCAACAGGCCTAGTTGGTCTAAGAAGGTCATCTTCACTATGTATGGACTTGCATGAAGAGTAGCATGGTTCCTAATTGTTGTTATATGTGTTATTAGGAATATTAACTTTAATTTTGTGGTGTTTCATATGATATATTATATTTTTTATTTATTAACTATCATTAACAAGTTGAAGACTCTAAAATCCTCTTGGTAGCCTGATGTAAGTGGAACCTTCATAAATGACATCAAATGTAATTGTTTGGTATTTAGATGATCTAAGTGACCTTTGTAGGTCCTAAGAGTACCTAAATAAGCCATTAAATTAACATGTGTGAACTAAAAAGAGTACAAAACAAGCCTTAAATTTTAGGTTTTGGTGGTTTTCCATGGAGATTGACTAAGTAAAACCTAATGGATCATCTTGGGATTACATATAAGCCTAGAATTACCTTGTATGATGATTTACATATCTCATATGAGGTATAAAAGTGAATTTGTAACTTTATAAACAAATTAAAAAGAGTGAATAAGGAAGCTTTAAGAGTTTGAATAACACAATAGGTCTAGTGAAAGTTGGACAAGTGTTAAATGATCCCAATGGGTTTAACACACTTTGTAGCATCAACATGAAGGCCTCATAATGTGTGATAGCTGTAAAGATATCAAATAATAACTTAGTGATAGTTGTATAATTAGTAATTTATTTTTTCACTTCTCATCAAGAATAAGGCCAATTTAATAGAAGGGTGATGATTCATCCAAGGAGCTAAAGAGCCTCTCTTACTCTATAAAATCATGATCATACCATGCCAACAAATGAGAATAAGGAGTTATATGAATATTATTTCTTATGTTCTTATTATAACTTATTTATGAATGATGACACTTATCATGGACTCACTCCACATCCTTCTCTCTTTCCTTTATCATTTCTTCAATATCTACTACCTTGTTTGGCTTGTAATGGATCCTTTCACTAGGAGTATGGTGAATCCCTATTTTTTTATATACCTTTGATCAATAATTGGATATTTTTTACCTCCTTCTATGGTTGTATGTAGTGTAGAGATTTTAATGGTTGATATAATCAAGTGTATACTTAACTCACCTTGGTTTGTTGTCATATTCTTCTTACTTTCATGTAATTTTGTTCTATATTATAGGTTGTAAAGAGTGTCATCAAGGGTTATATATGAATTAGAAGTGGAAAGTATCTTCCATCCTAGTCTTGTATCACCTTACCTCTCTATGAATAATTGATGTAATAAGTTTATCCTAGGAGAAGTGTATGTTCTTTTAGTCTTATAGGTCATAGTGAACATGCAAATTAGTGGTGGTGGTCATGAAATTTGGTGTATCACCCCCATTGTTTCATAGTTTATTTATCTCTAATACTTTAAATTAATTATATTAGTGATTGGTCATAAGTTATACATGAAGGGATCTATCCTTATCTAGAGATTCACCTCATTGATTAAGCCACCCATAGTCTAGAGGTGTCTACATGTTATCACCTAAGTGATGAGGCTTAAACAACCGCATCAAGGGTGAAATTTAAAGTGATAACATGACCCAAATGAAATTCACCAATAGTTATTTGGGTATTAGGCACCTCACCTAGTTTATTTACCTCCATTGGTGCTTTCAATTTGACCCCTTGAAGACTCAATATTTTAGACTTTTTCAATTCCTCATCATCCTACTCATCTTAATCTTGAGGATTAGGCCCTTATTTTAGTGTTTTTTTATCAAATATATCCATAGGGGCCCTAAGAACTCTTAGATTCCTATTGTATAAAATTATTATCTTTTTGACCAAGGGAGGATCATGATAAGTGGAAGTGGTGTGACATCCAAACTTGTAGAAATTATAACTAAGGATAAAATAGGGAGGATATAATATTTGAAATCACAAGAATCAATAAATTAGTTCCTTGGCTCTCCCATAATAAATTACAATAACAGGAGTTTCCTCCACCTCTTGTTCTAACTTAACAATTGTCATTACAATTGGTGGTGTCTAAGATAGACCTTCCTATGAGGAACTTGACACCATATAGGCCTCCCCTACACCCTGATCCTAATTCATGGCTATCATAATAGTGGGTGGTGGTCTAGTGGTTTTTGGTTTTATTGAGAGGTCTATAAATCTATAGTTTCACATCTAATGGGAGGTAGGAGCCTAGTTGTGCCTCTATAATTTTTATAGATAGCTCCCTTTGGATAGATCTTAAAATTCCTCTATTAGTCTAGCTAATTTTTCTCTCTTCAGAACCTCAACATCATCATTTACATTCAAAAATATGAAAAAATGTTTGTATGGTACATGTTAGTAGGGGATGCCTAAACCTTAGATGTGGTTTTTAATTATTCCATGAGGATCCCTATCCCTATGTGGAAAAGTCACCAATAAATAGTATTCCTTAGCTTTACCAAATTATCCAAAACAAATTTATGTTGTAACACATTTAACCAATCATTAAATAATATCCATGAAACATGCACTTCTTCTTCTTTAAATCCTCATTGACACTACACCACAAATGGTAAGCAATCTCATTTTCATCTAGTTTGTCTGGGACATACTTTGGAAGATGCAAAGGCGAAACCATTTACCTAATTAACATGATTATTATGTAGTCTAGATAGAGCCAATAATCCCCCCTTATCTATATCATGTTTCTAATGCTTTATTATATTCTAGGCAAGGGTTCCTTGTGATTTTACCTCTAGACTTAAGGATAAATGTTCTTAGTAATTTTGAATATATTCCTTATATATGCATAGATGTGGAGGAAGTAAAATAAGTCACATACCTAATTTTTTGATAAAAAATAGAACTACGATCTAGAGAGATCCATAATGCATGTATATAATTCCAATTAATGCATCCAAATGATATGAAATCATATATAAATTGCCACCCATGGGCCTCTTATCTTAAAAAATTTCTCCTAGAGTCTTGCACTGATTATCTATCTTAATGTGAAGGTTGGCTCAAAAGTAATCAATAGGTCCAAAAATGGTACCCATTCCATGTGCATGAAGTGTATACTTAGGTGACCATATAACCTATTCAACAAGGCCATCCCTATATGTATTCCCATTTGAAATTTAGTTATAGACATTGGCTCCCTGGCCTTGAAGGTGACTAATTCTCTAAGAATAATCCACTTCCTTAATGTATTTTTAATTGTGGTTGTTTTCTTCCATAGTTCAACTTTGTGCCTATCAAATGTTTTATTTATGGTGGGTAGCCATAGGGACCTCTATAATTCATAAAATATCCAAATCTTTTGAACAAAATTTATAATGAAAAAATGTTCTAAATAAAATCTTTGAAGACCAAATCCTATTAAAAAAACCTTCGATAACCCAAAAGTATCACTTTGTAAAATTTTATAAATGACAAAACTAGTAATGTGTAAAATATTGTGAAAGAAAAAATTTCTCAAGGATCAAATTTTTTGATAGGAAAAAGTCTTGAACAAAATTTTTGAAGACCAAAAGTTTTGATAACATAGATGATAAAAACCAACTTCCTAATCAAAAGTTTGAAAGACCAAAGATAAGTGAAATACATAACTTGTTAAGTGAAAAATATGTGAAGTCTAAAACTTATGATTTTAGGTCCACCCTGATATATTCAAAACTCTTAAAATCCTTTAATAGGTTAGTCTGAATAAATCACACAATGAAAACTTAGATAATAAAGAAATGTCAATTACATTTATATTAAACAATACTCAATCACATAAAGAATAATAACTTTTAAATATTAAAATATTATTGAATACACATATAAATTCTAATGAGAAGGATTTGGAAAAATAGAACTAGACCTTTCAAACTTTAATGGGTACTTGATAAAAAAAATGAGAGTGTGGGTGTGTTGAGTATAACAGGTTGTTTGAGAAGATAAATTATCTAGGATGTAATAAATGAAAAATCAAAGTTATGATTTTATTATTTTGGGAAATTGTTCTTTTAATTTAAATGAATAAAATTAGTTCTAAGATGCAAGATTCTCTTTGTCTATATTGTTTATATTTTGTAGTGTGTGTGTGGATACCTATTTTTGAATGCAAGCCTCTAAAAAAATTGAAAATGAATTAATTATCCTTGGTTTTACCTAATTTCTTAAATAATATATTCTACCTAAGATATAATACAATCTCTATATTTATTCAAAATTTTGATGTATGAATGAAACAAAAGAATTAAATAATATTCTTTTATGTGCAGGAGAATGAGAGAGAAGATCATTTTTTTGTTTATTTTCTAAAAATTTCATAAATATAATCTACTCTAAACTAAGAAACTAATATAATCAATAGAATAAACAAAATCAAAACAAAGCAAAACCCCCCAACCTAATAAAAGTTGAGACTAGTAGAATGTGGAGTAATTATTGTTGATGTATATTGATCCTTAGGTAGCTAGCTCATTTTGATCTGTGTAAACCTTAGAAATTCTCTGATAGGAGGAATAACAAATAAATAAAATAAAATGAACATAAATATGAATAAGTAATATAAAATATTGTGATTGGTTTAATCCATGAACAAGTAAATATTATGTTATAATTTCAATGAAATTTCTTGTCCAAAACTCATGAAAGATGATGAAAAAAATGAATGTAAATTGAGCCAAAGTTTTTTTTTAAATACAAATAGGTGGGATTGATCCAAAGATTTATAACTTAATGTTAGTTTGAGATTGATTGGGATTTTTATCAAGTTGACTTGGAGATCAAGAAGGTTTAAAAATACAAGACTAGGGGTGAACTAGGAAGCAATGTCAGTTAACTCAAGAAGAAATAATAAAAAATTCAACCATAATCAAGGAAACTGTGTGAAAACTAAAGTCTCAATCATAAATTTTAAAAATATTTCAAAGGTGAAAAAATGTCCCCTTATGTAGGTGTTTTAAATGAAGCCTCTATGGTAATTTGTAAAACTACCACTTTGGCTTATATTTTCATCATGGTGGTTTATGCAATTACCACATTGAATTTTTTTCACCATAGTGGTCTATGAAACCACCACAATAGTTATGTTTTCACCATGGTGACTTTTACATTGAAGGAAAAAATTAAAAATATAAGGAAAAAAGACTCAAAAAAGGAAAATTAGATATTTACAAAGGCCAAGAAAGGATTTTAAGGCCAAATAATGATATAGAACTATGTCTAAGCATATATTTACAAAGATAAATGCATCATTATCATATTTGTCATGGAATATCACACCATGAAAAATTTGGATGTTTTCATAATGATTCCTTGAGGATAAGCCTCATCATGATTTGGTGAAGGTGTTTTCCCAAGTAATGGTTACTAAACAAGAAAGGGAGGGTTACAAAACTCATCTCACCTACATGTGCAACATAATGAATCCAACCAAGAGACTTATGTGACCTATGAACAACAAATAAAAATCAATTTAAGTTTAATAAAAATCATAAAAATACACTAATTAATAAGAATATAGGGAATATTACTTACCATGTGTGTGGGGAAGATAATATTACCTGAACTATCATGTTGGGGGACTAGGCTCAATGTTGAGTGGTGTCAATCTACAAAACCAAAAAAAATGAAAACAACATACCCTATAATAATATTATGAAAAATAAAACACTAAAAATTTTATATTTTGACATATTTTTTGTTAGTTAGGTATAAAAACATCATAAAATATGATATAATGAAAGTTTTGTAAGAAAGTTATTAAATATAGAAAGCTTTCAATACACAATAGTTAGTAGAAATATGTTATGTATTGAAAAAAACTATAAATATAAGTTATTAATGAATTTTTATATTTGATAAAATTTGGGCTCTAAATCTCGTATGAAGTATTTTCACTAAAGACTAGTGAAATTGACAAGCATGAGAAAAGGATCTAAAACATTCCAATGCAAGTAGGAGCAAGGTAAGGATTAGTAAGTTTTATTCACTTTTTTTTAGCCCTAATTTGAAAATTTTGCTTGAAATATTTTTTAGATCTATTTAAAGTTAAAATAAGATGGATTTTTAGGTTTGGGGGAAGGTTAGACTATGAAAATGTAAATATTTTTTGTTTTAGTTAATTTATTGATAATTTAGGGGGTTTTTGGCTTGGTTGTGACTAGCTAGTAGAAATTCTAATGTCATGGTAAAACAACCAATTTTTACAAACCATTGGTTACATTTTTATCACTGGTGATTAGCACAACCACTACCTTATGTGTGAAATGGTTATGTTTCTCTAAAAAAATTTGTGGTACTTACATAATTGTTACCTCATAAAGTGGTAGTTTTATAAACCACTATAGAAATTATGCAATTATTTCTTGCATAAGGTATCAACTATGTAACTGTTACCTATATAAGGTGGTGGTTCCATTATCGATAGAGAAGACATGTTTTAAGGAAAATTTTGAGGTTAAATAAATTATTTAGGACATTTTAAATAGGAGTATACATTTTTGGAGTATAATGAGGGAGCAAAAGTGGCTTCCTAGGGTTTTAGATAGCTAATGGTTGATGAGTTCGCCACACTAGACATAACATAGATTCTATGGATAACACAAGTGGGTATCATTACCTAGTTTATGAAGTTTATTTTTGACATATTCACTTAATATGGTATGTAATAGAAAACTTTTCAATTTCCCCAAGCCCTAAGAGAGTGGACTATCACTCTCATGGATGTCTATTAGATATTAAGGCTATCAACAGTAAGTAGGGTATATTTTATCAAATGTATGATTAATATAGTTTAATACTAATTATACAAATTACATCATAAAATTAAAATGTTAAATACATTAAATAAGTGACACAAATTGATTTGGAACTTCCTAAATTTATAAATATGCTAAAGATGGAAACCACCAAAGAAATAGAGCTTAGTTAGAAATTGGATGTGCAGGAATATGAATGAAACTACAAAACTAATTTTATGACTATGTTATGTTGATTTATTTAGGAACATGACTTCATTTAAATCTAGGACAAGTCCATTGTCTTATGATAGGGGTAGCTTACATGGTATCCTTCTAGTGCATTGGTGTCTAATAAGATTTTTGTAATATATGAAAGTTTTAACCCATGTACCTTCACTTATTGACTTTATTTTCATGATCATTTATATGTGATTCAATATGGAAGTTTTTGTATGCCTTATTATTCACATCAAACCCTATTTTAATAGGTAATGAGTAAAAAGCACATAAAATGGAAAAAAGGTTTAGTGGTTGAAGTTATGTTTTATATCAAAACCCACTGTGTTGAGTGTTGCCTACATACTAATACTCTGAAGTGGGATAAAACTATATGTAGATCTCCCATGGTATGGGGGTGTGTGAAAGACTAGTGTAATGTTATATGTTGGTGCAATCCTAGTGTGATTAAATTATTCAATAATGACATGTGACCTTGGAAGTGCGTTTAAACTTATCTCAAGGCTACTAAGGTTGTGTGGACTCTAAATTGGTAAAAATAGGTGTTTATCTCTCAATGTGCAGTTAAATATTTTGGTGCTTTTCAATCATATGAGCCACTAGTGAACAATGTCTTGAAAATGTGGATTTATAGTGATCATTTTCTAATTCCATTGGATGGGACTTGAAAAATGTGCAAGATGACCCATTGGGTGAATTTAAATTTAAGAAACTATTTTTATTTAGCAAAAAAAGATGGTCAATGTATTTAGACACTACCAGTGAGTGGTATTATCCTAAAAGAGGGGCCTTTTTTGAGGAGAAAAGATAGTTTATTTATAAGTGTGGATCAATTATATGGTGAGTTATATCTATTTGGAATGAAAAATATGGACATTTTATTATCATTAGTTACTTATAGAAATAATTCATCCACATAAAAGTGAAAGAATTATGATCAAGTACTGTGGAGTTGGGCATGAGCTAAGTTTGTATAAGGAGTTTTCAAAAGTGCCTTTTTTAGTAATAAATGTTAATTCATGTGTCTGCATGTTCCCCTTTTTATTATAGTAATGTATAAAATCAAAATTACTAAAGTAAAATGAAAAGATTTATACATGAACGTACCTATGAAGAATAGTCTTTATTGTAGGCCATGCACTGAATTACACTTCATGAAAACTTGTAATGAAACATGTATAAATTAGTCCTTAAGATGAAAATCATGAAACTAAATATAATAAAATTATAAATAAAAAAACAAGGAACAAATATACATGTTTGGGTAGGTGAAACATTATGATTTTCTTGTGCAAAACTGGTGACTATAGAGGGTATGAACCTTGGTAATTTTATTTTTCATTGAAACACTTGGATTTTAATATGCATTCCTTAATCATAATTTATATGAGAGTGTGATTAAGAACTCAAGGTGTTCTTGACTCCACCATTGCATACCCAAAGTAGTAGAGTATCTTAGAATCCATGTATGAATTCTAATGGACAACTTAGGTGAAAAACTAGTGAAAAATAGTGAATCAACCACTATAGAAAAAAAATCATTTCTAGTGAAAACCTGACATAAAAAATAGGATAAAATTAGTGATAAAATATAATAATCCAATTTTGGTGTAGACATGAATTATAATTCCTTCTATGAAATTAGTGCAAAAATAAGCAAGGATCTTGTCATGTGTTGTACATATCCCTAACTAATATTTGGGTGTATATGGATTATAAAAATGAGTAATATCATGTGATTTTCATAGAAAATTATGCAATTTTCATAACACATGTCATGCATGATGACCCCAATCTGAGCAAAATCTAAGACAAACCTAAATATTCATCTAAAATAATTATGTATGTATTTTTTAAACTATTATTTAAATTCCTGTGATTTTGATAATTTCATAAATCACTATTTTTTTACTATTGGGACATCAACATGTTGTTTCAAACATGGTTATCCTACACCCTTATCCAAATGAATCATTATTATTTGAATATACTTTTTTAGGAAGTTTCTAGGTATGCACTATGATCAATTGAGTAAAATCCAACTTTTATTCTCTATGTAGTGTATTATTGCAGCTTAGTCTCTAAGGTAAGTGTAGACACCAAAATTGTGTCTAACACTTGTCATCCTCCCATTAACCCCCATTTTATTCTCCCATGCCTATTTAACCCCTGTCGACCATTTTCCCATGAGCCTTGACCCTGGCAGCATGTAAAAATGAGTAGAAAGCTAAAATTAGCCTCTATCCCCATTCTACATCTATCGATGTCAGTCACTACTCAGCGGACGTCGGTCACTACTTGGCCGACATCGGCGGTCATGCCGACATTGGTTATGCTTAATACTACGTTCTCGACCCAAATGTAGGATCTATTATCCATTATCCATTATTCGTTATTCGATTACCAATCAGTTTCTCGATCAGTTATCGGACCTTCTTTCAAAACATTCTTTCTTTCGACCTTCAAGAGGATCTGCCAATTTTTGCATTCAATTAATCTACAATCAAATCTCTCGTATTCTCTCTATCTAGTACAAGTATTCTGCTTCAGTCATCTCGTTGGAGGTCTGCTACATCGAACTTCTACAACACACTGACAACATCAATTATGTCTCCTACTCTATCTTCAGCATGTAACAGGTAAGCATTTGTTTTGTGCTTTTATTTTGTTCTCTAGTTATTGTTTTTAATTGATATCACCACCCCGATTTAGATTCAGATTATAGACCTGACTTGACTTCCTCCCGTATCACCTCTATCCACCCTTTCTAGAGTATACAGTCTATAACTCTGCCCAGATTTCTGCACAAACCCCCAAACAATCCCTCTGACTCCCAAATCAGCTCCCTAACCCTCAGACAAAACTCCAGAGCATTCTGCAATCCTAAAACCCTGTCCAGACCTGACCAGACCCCGTCCAAAAACTACTGCCCCGACCGACGCCGGTCATTACCCCTACCAATGCTGGCACTTTAACCGACATCGGCACCCTTCCTTGACCAACGCTGGCATAGAGACTAACACCAGTGACTGTGCAGAGCAATTTGCTGCATATCAGGTATGCATTTTGCTTTTTGTCTTTTATTTCTTTCATCCTATCTTTCACTATTTCTATTTCTATCAAATATTCTATTTTTAATCAATGGGTTGATATCCCTCAAGGAAGTCTTCGTACTTCAGGGATCAAACTTTTGCTTGATAGCCCACCATCTCCTCATCTAACGTTTTTCATGTTTTAGTCTCTTTTTCTTTGCAGGTGTCATTCCTCCACAACCAAAGAGGAGTACCTTCCAACATCTAATTTCGGTGCGCACAACTTCATCCAGGTATCTTCTAACCCTAGACCATCTCTTAGTTTCTCATTTCTCCTTTGAATGTGAAAGTGAATATCATATAGAAACATTCTGGCATGCCCGGTGGGAACCGAGGGCCTTCCTTGGGTTCTTTCTTTCTTTCTTTTCATATAGGTGCATTAGGTGTCTCCCTTTTCACCTTTTTCATCTCTTCTAAATGACACCATCAACAGGACTAAAAAGAACTTTTCTTTCTTTTATTGCACTTCTAGACTAGTCAAAAATCATATTCTTCAACCCTTTCTCAACTTGTTTTCATTCCAACTTCAAATTTTGACTTGGGCTTAAAACACATTGCATTTCACTTCTACTTGCTTGCATTTCTTAGACCACACCTAGTAATTAATAATCTCATCATGAATTAATCTAGTCCACTTTATGTTACACGACCAAACCACTTACACAAAACAAACATCTTAACTTACCTAAGACAAGGCCCGACTGGGATTTCATCACCCAGCGGATACCTTACCCATCCTGATGATCTTACTTGGATTTCATCACCAAGGGGAAAGCCCACTCTATTCTCTAGCAGAGTCTAATCTCTAGGGGAAGTATATTTTGGCTAAGTGAGACCAGCTTATCACAGGACTCGTGAAGTGAGGGGAGCTTGCTCCTTAGCACCAAGCCAAGTACGAAACCTAACACAAACTTTTGAGCACCATAACTAACCTGAAACCATCCATAGACTACTTCTTCTAGGACCTGACTCAAAAGCCAATCTTCCTCTACACATATTCTAAGGCATAAGCCACTATAATCCTAATAATTTACTCCTAGGGTTTTTTTTTAGGATTTGCTTATGTTCTTCATCTTTTCTATTCTTATCTGCTTGTTTGAGCTTGTGAGGACATTCTTTCTTGCCTTGAATGGTTCTGACTCGTAGCCAAGCCAAGGCTCTAGTCGATCATGTGAAGCATCATCCGCTTCTATCTACCCCATCCATAACCAGTCCTATAATGGAGTTCCACTCAGAGACTGAAAGAACTCCTACTAGACCATCCCCAACCTAGACTCCTATTGTCCTAGAAGGGGACCAAGATTTTGCATGATTCTTGGACCTCAACATCAAAGCCTTGCAGCACTATCTCACGAATAGCCGAACGCGAGACTCCTTGGGCAATCCAATTTACGGAATGTCAACCTCTCTTCTCGAGACTATAGTCATATCAATAGCATCCGTAGTTCAACCTTTAGACACCCAGGCTATTGCCTCGACCAATGACCAGCCTTTTACCAACCATCCAAGTGTGGCCTCTCCCTCCATCTTTGGGCCCACTTCCATCGGGGTTTTGGCCCCCTATCAACCTCATCCCACTCAACCACTCTCTACCCCCTTTCAGAATCTAGTCATCTCTATTCCACCTACCCTTTCCCCTATCAACACTAGGGTGGCTACCTATCCATTGGCTCATGTTACCACTAACCAACCTCCCATGGCAACATCGAGCCTAGCCATGCCTTCTACCTAACCATCCTTAGTCTCCTCTTCTATCCCTACGACTAGTCATTCGTACGTTGCACCCTTACTGGTACAACCAACTATGTCGTATGCCTCTTCTATCCTCTTTCAATCACCTTACAATCTAGGGGGCACTCCACCCGCCAATCCATCAGTAGATATCATCAAAATGCTGATGGACAAGATGTCTAGCCTAGAGACCTCTGTTTTTGGCTCACACAATACTCTCCCATACGAACAAATTTGCAATGAGCCCATTCATCCTTCTGTCCCGATCAGGCCATATTCTAGCCAGTGGGAACTTCCTAAGTTTTCTCATTTTTAAAGCAAAGAAGACCCATAACAGCACTTACAGGCATTCATACATTCCTGTTACCTTATCGCCCACGATGATGCGTTGCTTTTACACACGTTTCCTATGTCTCTCTCAGGTGCTGCACTTGACTGGTACAACTCCCTTGCCAACCATTCCCTTTTTACATTCACTCAGCTGGCCCAACTCTTCCTTGATCATTTCTCTATCAACATAACCAGAAGGTCTCAATCACATACCTCTATTCTATCTGCCAATTTGAGGATGAATCCATTGCTGATTTCATTGCTCAATGGAGGGGCCTCATCAATCAACTCTCCTTTTCTTTACCCCAACCTGAACTTATTGAAATTTTCTCCCAAGCCTGTGCCAAACATATTTCTTCCACCTTAAGGGTTCAGACCTTCCGTACTTTTGACGAAGCCTTCACGATGGCCCACAAACTTGAGTTACATGCCATCGAGGAGAATAAAGTCAAGTTGTGAAGCAAGAATCCCAACTCCAAGACCAATGAACCCTCTTCTAAGCCTTCCTCATCCAATCCTAAATCTAAAGCTTTAGCAAATGCTGTGGTCATTAGATCTTCCTCCTCTTCCCCTTCAACTAACCAGCCTGAGCCATCCACGTCCCAGAGTGCCACCTGCCAATTATAGCAGAGATACGTACAACAACAATATACTCCACTCAAAGAATCATACGCGTCTGTGCTAGAAAAACTCATCAAATAAGGGGTCCTCAATCTCC
Organism: Torreya grandis; assembly: GCA_037957365.1. Classification (NCBI taxonomy): domain Eukaryota; kingdom Viridiplantae; phylum Streptophyta; class Pinopsida; order Cupressales; family Taxaceae; genus Torreya; species Torreya grandis. The sequence continues at coordinate 60,784 of JARHVA010010780.1, forward strand.
CCTAGATCCGACCACCTCCACAATTTGATCCCTCACACTCCATCCCTGCGTGGTATAGGGAAAATGACTTTTGCAACTACCACCGTGTTAAGGGACATGACACGAGAAACTAAAAAACCCTTGAAAACATAATCCAAGACATGCTTGAAAAGGGTGACCTCATCCTAGACGATCCCAATGCACCACCTAATCAAGGTATCAACATCTTCAAGCAACCATTCCCCAATCATCCACCAACTCAAAACAATGTCCAGACCTTGATTGATGACACTCATGAACACAACATTCAAACAGTCAATACGGTCTCGCCCTTCATTTCCGACCAACCTCAAGAGGTGAGTCCATCCATCAGTCCATCACATGTGGACGAACCTCTTTCTCCAGTTAGTTCTCCATCAACCCTCTCATCTTGGAGGATGCCTCGACCTTACCAGCACTGCCAGTTTCACCATCCTCCTTCTTACTACCCATGGAGGACCCAACCCTTCCTACTCCTTGACTGCAAGTGGAGGGCACAATCATCCCTACCCTTTACCTGCTTGAGGAGCCTCATTCTCTGGTTTTTTCTCCACCCAGGGAAGAACCTGCCTCTCCTTCATCTCTAACCAAGGACAAACCTATCACAACTTCATCATGCCTTAGGACCGAGACTACCACACCTTTGGTCCCACAATCGTCAACATCTTCTCAAGAACCCAAACCCCATTCAACATCTTCTCAGCCATTTTCTCGACTAGTGGATAAAATCGGACTTTTCCCTTCAAGGAAAGTGGAACATCAGGTATTGTGGGAGTGTCTCAAAGCTCTTCAACATGCCCATGCCCTCTCATCTCATACAGCCAATCCTCCCATGGTGAAATCTCCCAAGATCCTTAAAAAATACTAGACTCCTATTTTTAAACCTCAATTGACCCCATCAAAACCAAAACCCACATCTACCCCATCTAAACCTATCAAGTCACTTGGCATTTGCCCTGTCTCTACCCTCACTCATCTGCAAGTGAAGGTGGACCTAGACCAGACCTCGACCAATAGTAGTCTTCAACCCAAGTCACAGAAGACTGCTAAACCACAGAAGTGAATGCCTCCTCCTCCATCACCATTGCCCTCCATTTTGGGCCTCCATCCTTCGACCCTAACCAGAGTCCTTCCCACTCTGACCTTTAATCAAAACCAATTTCCTCCTTTGCTTCCTTTGCCTACCTCTAGTCTAACCTCTCTCAAAAAGGTGATACCTCTCATGAACAAAGTGCCATCTCCACCTGTCATTACACCATCAACCAAAAAGGTGGTACAAAAGCCTCCTCTGACTCTGCCGAAGCAAAAGTCACCAGTATCACACACATCACTGAGCACGGACCCTTTAGTGGGCTCATACTCTCTGATATTACATCAACTTTTGTAGACTTCCAACATAACCCTTCCACCCATCAGGCCTTTCCAACCCCTCAGGTCTAAGCCCTCCTGGTTCGACGACACGAAGATTTTCTTATACCATCATATGCCAAGACACGATACCAAGACTTGTTGTGCCCTCAAGGCCATCATTTTCTGCTATCTGGAGAAAGACACTCTTCTCTTTGAGGAAACTCTTGACCGACCCCTGACTCCTTCTCATAACCCTCCAACCTCTTCAAACCCATCAACATCTCATCAACATGTTATGACCCCTTTATCTCCTTCACTTCCTATCTTTGAAATCAATGCCATTCACATAGCCACTAGGTCACAAAAGGATAAGGTGAAAGAAAAAGCCACCATTCCTTGGACCTACCCTTTCATCAATCCACCTCTAGCACCAAAGCCTAAAATTTCTATCCTTGGCACGTCTCAACCCTCCTTTTCTTCTTCTTCTTCCAGACCAATCCATGACTCCATGTTGAAACAGCTTCACCAGACGCCTGTGAAGATGTCTCTCTATGACCTCATCCAAAACTTGCCTCAACATTGTCAAGCCCTCATCAGAGCCCTGCAGGCAGCGGAGGTCCAACCCGAGGACCCCCAGCCACTTGCTGCCCTTGTCCACTCTTTAGCCCCTGTTGCCTCCATCACATTCAGCAACTCTGATATTCCCACATCCAACATGGAAGATCAGGATGCCACCCTCTTTATCATTGCCTATGTTGATCAGACACGCATTAAACACGTTATGATTGATGGAGGTGCTAGCATCAACATCATCTCCACCCATGCCTTTGATTAGTTGGCTCTTCCCAAGAATTGCGTCTCCAAAACTGACATAATCTTGTGCTCCTTTAATGACACCACTACCATGACCATTGGCACAGTCGTCCTTCACATCCGCGTTGGTCCATGCACAGTCTTAGAGCTCTTCTATATCATCGAAGGAGAGTTTCAATATAACATGTTGCTGGGCTGACCCTGGATCCGTGCCATGGCCTATGTCCCCTCCACCCTACACTGTTGTGTGAAATTTGAGCACGATGGGCATGTCCACACCATTCCCACTGACCCTTCACCCTTCAAAACTTGTAACACTACCTACCATCCAAATGACATCCTCATTCCTATCAAGCCATCAATCTCAGCACCGCCTCCATCTGTGAAAGCTTTGACCAGTTCACAACAGGTGGTCACCCTCACACCTCCCCTTCAAGTGACGACCACAGACCCCATGGAAGACATCTTCCAAAGACTTTCATTAAGGGAGTATCGCTTGCTGGCCTTAGACATGTTCCAAACTCCACAAGAGTATGGATGCCTTCATCACAACCCTAGTTATGACCATCGGATCAGGATGATCGTGACTTATGGTCCTCCTCAGCTCCAAACTAACCTTGTCTATGGGGGGCTTGATCAAGCTCCTACTGATGGCAATCCTCTTTCTTCACCTCAACCTTTCACATCAGACTTCTCATTTCTTGGCAACCCCGCCCTTGCACACACTTACTTTTATAGGTGTGCATGGAAGGGTTTTAGTTTTGGATGCTATGAGCAGGGATCCCATCAGCCTATTAAGCTACTCAATAATGACGATGCCAAGAAACGTTATGGCCTGGGATATCACGACCCCACTCAAGACTCTGCAGACCTTTGTCCTAAACCAACCATTGACCAATCTCCTCCATGCTTGCCCATTCTTCCTCCACCTACGGAGTCAGTGGTTTCCATTCCTCCTAGTTTTTTTTACATAAACACCATCCACCTAGAACCCCTAACTTATCAGCTCAATGGGGTGTCTAGGTCTCTCCCTCTCATTTTTCCCAGCATGATAGAAGATGAGTCAGTGACCATTCACATTGTCCACTGCATTGACGATGATGCCATTCTTTCTTACATGGGCAGTGACGACTCTTTCATCTAGTACTCCCTCCCTTCTGAGACCCAAGTTATGTTAAATGAATCAACCATTGACATCAACCTTCCTTCTTCCGATGTTCTTTATGTCTTAAAGATTGGCCAATCTTTAGACACTTAGGAGTAGCTTGACTATACCTAGTTCCTCTCTGACCATAGCAAGGCCTTTGCCTGGACTTACAGTGACATGCCCGGCATCGACCCTACCATCGCTACCCATAACATTGTCACCAAACTAGAGGCTAAGCCTGTCAGGTAAAAGCTTCAAAAGATGCATCCTCGCATTGCTCTCCTTGTCAAAGAGGAGCTTCATTACCTCCTTTCTGTCTCCTTCATCCAACCCATCAATTATTTGTAGTGGGTCTCTAACATCATCCCAGTCACCAAGGCAACTGGGGGGATCTGGATCTACATAGACTATCGCGACCTTAACTTAGCATGTCCCAAAGATGACTTTCCTCTTCCTAACATTGACTAGCTTGTTGATCTCATGGCTGGCCATGAGATGCTATCTCTCATGGATGGGTTTTCAAGATACAATCAAATCCTGATTGCTCCAAAAGATTAGCACAAGACCACTTTCATTACCCCATGGGGGACTTTCTGCTATTGAGTCATGCCTTTTGGCTTGAAGAATGCAGGCACCACTTATCAGCATGCCATGACCTACATTTTCCATGATCTCCTCCACAAAATCATGGACTATGTGGATGACCTACTAGGCAAGTCCAAGCTTCACCGTGACCATCTGACCATTCTCAAGATCATCTTCTCTTGTCTTCTTCAATACAATGTTCACCTTAACCCCAAGAAATGTGTCTTTGGGGTCCTCTCTGGTAAGCTTCTCGACTTCATCATTTCTTTTTGTGGCATCGAGATAGATCCTGCCAAGATTCACGCTATCCTTAAAATGCCACCCCCGACCAATCTCAAGTAGCTTCGTAGTTTGCAAGGGAAGCTCCAGTCCATTTGCCATTTCATCTCGCAGCTTTCTGACCGCTGCCAACCTTTTCATCATCTCCTTAAAAAGGATGTCTCCTTTACATGGGATAAGGACTATTAAGAGGCTTTTGAAGCCCTTAAACGCTATCTAGTCTCTCCACCAGTCCTCATTCCACCTAAAGATGACCAACCCTTCTACCTTTATATCTCAGCCACTAATCATTCATTGGGTGCCATGATCATGCATCGAGACGAGCATCACCATGAACAAGTAGTTTATTAGATCAACCGAACACTGGTTGACTATGAAACTTGGTACACCCATACTAAGAAACTCTATTTGGCATTAGTCTTTGCCGCTACCAAGCTCCACCATTATCTTCTTAACCACAAGACCTTTGTCATCACCCACACTGACCCTCTCAAGTATATGCACTCCAAGCCATATTAGAATCAATGTATGGCTCGGTGGCTCATGCTGCTTGCTGAGTTTGACCTCAAATTCATCCAGCAGAAATCTATCAAGGGGCAAACCATCACTGACCAATTGGAAAATGCCCCTCTTCCTAACAATCAACCTCCATAGTGTGATTTTCTTGACGAATCTATCACCGTGCTTTCCACCGATGACACCGTCTATCAGATGACCATGTTCTTCGACGGCTCCAAATGTCAACTCAGTGGGGGTGACGGGGTCATTCTCATCCCACTCAAAGGGGAGCCCATGCCTCTATCTTTTAAGCTCGACTTTGATTGTACCAATAATATGGCTGAGTACGAGGCCTTAATTTTGGGACTTCAGACCACCCTCTCTCTCAGCATCAAGTCCATCAACATCTTCGGTGACTCGCAGCTTGTCGTCAATCAGGTCAATGGTTCATACCTCTGTAAAAATGAAATTTTGCAAAGGTATAAAAACTGTACTGACATTCTCCTTACATCTTTCGACCATTACCTCCTGCAGACTGTTCCTCGATCCATGAATAAGTTTGCTAACACCATGGCTTCTCTTGCTTTGCATATCCCATCTTCCTCATCTACATCCAGACTTTTTGTCACAGTGCATCGTGTGTCATTGCCTTCCTACATTTCTCCTAACATTAATCATGTCAACACTATAGAATCTAGCCCATGAGATGATTGGTATAAGCAACTTGTGTACTTCTTATCTTTTTCTATCATTCCTCCCAACCTCTCTAGCAATGTGCGGCGAGCTTTTATCAAGCGTACCACTCGCTATACCATGCTATGGGGTCTTCTCTATAAGTGAGGCTTCAACGGCCTCCTTCTTCACTATCTCACTTCCACTAAAGCATCTCAAGCCATTAAGCAAGTCCACGATGGGATTTGTGACAGACATTTTAGTGGGAATTCAGTTGCTAAGTGCATCCTTCGTCTGGGTTATTATTGGCCTACCCTTCATCAAGACTGTAGCGACTATGTCCAGCATTACATCAAGTGTCAGTAACACTCTAACTTGCTTCATCTCCCCAGCCACGCCTTACAAATCACTCAGGATTTTTGGCCATTTTCTCAGTGGGGTTTAGATCTCATCGGTGAGATTAACCCCCACTCATCTCTTCGTCATCAATCCATCATCATAGCCACTAAATATTTCACCAAGTGGGTGGAAGCCATTCCTCTTGTCTCCACAAAAGCTGACAAGATCGTTGACTTCATCAGCACCCACATCATCTGTCATTTTATTGTCCCTCATAAGATCATCACCAACAATGGCAAGTCCTTCAAAAACAAAACTGTCTAAAAGCTATGCGACTCATTTGGCATTAAGCTTAGTTTCTCTTCACCTTACTACCCACAAGCAAATGGGTAGGCCGAGGCTTCCAACAAAATTCTCATGAAAATTCTCATGAAGGTGGTCAATGACACAGGAAGGGACTAGCACATTTGCATTCCCTTCACTTTGTGGGCCTACCACACTAGCATCTAAACCTCTACGGGTGCTACCCCTTTCTCTCTCATGTATGAAACAGAGGCTGTCCTACCTCTCAAAGTACAAATCCCATCTCTCCACATTTCTCTACATGACATCCTTTCCAATGATGACTTTCATCAAGATCGCTTAGCTCAACTTGAGTTACTTGATGAGTGCCGTCTTACTGCCCTTAATCATCTCCATGTCTATCAAAATGGCATCAAGCGAGCCTATGACAAAAATTTGTGAGAATGAGATTTCAATATCAGAGACCTCATCCTCAAAGAGACTCAGCATGTGACTAATATGGAGCGAAGTAAATGAGGCAAGTTTGCCCCTAATTGGCTCGAAACTTTCATCATCACACACAAGTATGGATCAAGGACTTATCATCTGTCCTCTTTTGATGGACAACTAGAACTTGAGCCTCTTAATGCGTTGCATCTACGACCGTTCTACTGCTAGTCGAGTACTCGTTCACTTGACATTTAACTTGAGCTCATCCCTTGAGCAATCCCCATCCTCTTAGTCCTAATTCCTTTCATCCCTATTCCTCTTAACAATTCCTTTATAACCCTTTTATACAGTATGGATGCTTTGTCCTAATAAAAGGGGGCCTTTAAACTTCCATAGTCTTGTCCATGACTCAAATTTCTATCAAAAATAAATCAAGATGTCAAATATCCACGGTCACCATATCAATATCAAATTAAAAATGCAGACTGCTCCCTTGAAGGATAGTTGTACTATCATTGATATAGCTAATAGACTGTTCCCTCGAAGGATAGCTATTCAAAAACCCTTATATTAAGCAAAAATTCTAGACCACTCCCTTAAAGGATGGCTATGACTAATCTGGCAATAAACAACACTATCTTAGAAGCTTCCCACATCAATCAGCTTCACAACTGACCACCAAGCACAACGACATCTCTATACAGGCTTCTCGCATTGATCAGTCTGTGCCAAAAAAAAATGAGTCATGGACTTGACTTATAGTTGTCTCAGGGTCTCCCATAAAAAGGGGCAAGGTTATCTTTGCTCTTAAAATGGGTTACCCTATTTCCTCCTATCCTAACACCTACTCAAGGGACTTCGAGCTCACTTTAATGTCAAAGTGATTCGATTACCGTTCTAACACAACATCTGGTCAATGACGTATTGCATGAATGGGGCTCTTAGTTCTAACAACCCCTATCTATGCTGCCATTCTGGTCCTTGTCAATGAAAGGGCAATTATGCTTTTTACCTTTTTTTACACTTTTGTCACATTTTATCATTTGTCACACTCAGCTCAAACCACTCACCTAACCTAGTTTCTATGGAAACCAATGTACATGGAAACTCTCGACTACTCAATTTATGTTTAGCATAAACCATTACTTGCTGACACATAAATAGACTCACTTCATTTTTAGCATATGTCCATCACTTAATGTGGACAATTGCTAAAGGTGAACAACCTTTACCTTCTTTTCATCATTTCAAGCATGTTCCCTCAGACATATGGACATGCTAGACTATTCTCTTGACCAAGACCAACTCTTGACCTCTTTGTCTCCTAGCCTGAACTACATTGGTCTGAGGCCCCTTTCAATTAGGGCTATGTAGGCAGCACTCAGATGACACGACTATCTTCTGGGGTTAGCTCGACCACCCTCATTTGTTTGTCTACCCGATGGACAAACCCTATCCTCTTCTAACCTATGACTTGACCTAGACCACAAGCAATCAACCACTTTGACTCTTCCTCCCTCTTTGGGAGAACTACATTGGCTTGAGGCCCTTAGGACAAGGGCTATGTAGGCAGCACCTAGTTGACATGGGGTCTTTTGGGGTTAGCTCAGCCATCCTCTTCATCACTTTCTCTCATCTCATTTGCTCGTCACCTGTCAATCACAGCATAGTCAATCACCAATTCTCATAATCATTATCATACTCTCATTTTCATCATAACATCATAAGTCATTAGTCATAAATTTCATCCATCATAACTCATAAAACATCCACATTTCCTAATCTGCAAGTTAAACATTAAATATCACATCCATCATCATCTAATCTAAAGTCATCCTCATATAATCTATCATCAACAATCAATAAACATCATCATATAACCATTTCATAAACATATTCATCATCACATACGCATCATAAACATACAACATAATATCCACATCCATCAAATCAAAATGCCAATAAATACATCCATAATAACATTTTTTCCATAACTCATGTCCATAATCAAAGTCATCTCATCATATATATATATCAAAAAAGTTTTATACAAAAAGACATAATTTGTGTCTATCTCTCTCTCTCATATCATACATCTCGCATCATCGGCATGCAGGCTAGTATATACATCATGTCAAAAATATGCCCTCAAAGCTATGGCTGTGGTGGTGGTGGCAGTGGCTGAGAAGATGCTGTATCCTCTCCTCCCTCTGATCTACACCGTCTGCATGAATCGGTAGCAGTCACCTGTGACATAGACCACCATCGGCTCAACTCTGCCCTCATATCTGAGTATCACTGTATCTGAGGAAACCCCCTAATGGCTCTCTCATAATATGCGATCTCGTCTAACACATTATTGTATCTAACTATAGATACAATCTGTGGTGGACCCATATGACCTATTGCCATGCCCTACACTGACCCCTACAACTGTGAAAATGTCAGCTGCACTGATGTCAACTATCCTACCCCTTGTGAAAATGCTAGTTACTACTGAGCTGGCTGCTACAGTGGGCCCTGCCCCCCAAAAACCTATCCTATTATTGCCTATGCCTAGGCTGCAGCCAACTGTCCCTGTAGCACTGTGACTTACCCTATTAGTGCTGCCACCTAGCCTATCATCTTTATGACCTGACCTATCACCCCTACCAACTACCCCTACAAAACTATGACCTGGCCCTGCAAAATGGTCACCTGGGCCCGTGCCGTGTCCCTCTCCTACCGCATGGTGTCCCTCTCCTCATAGGCTATATCCCACTCTTTGGTAATAGATTGTAGATCTAGCTATACCCCTACCTGTACATCCACCTAAACCCTTTTGTAAATCCCTACCCACCATGCCATGTAGGCCTCTGTACAACCTGGGTCGGCCACCCCAGGTCCTGCTGGCAATTCCTCAAAATTTGGGCCCTCTATCTCCTCTACCAATGGGAGCATTGCCTCAATATCATCCCACCTATATTATGGGAATGCAAGAGGTACATCCTGTAGTAGCCCATACTAACGCCACACTCAGTCTGCTAGTATCCTCTCAAGCTCACTGGCTCATCTACCTCAGACCCATCTGAAGCTCTGAGCCCTGACCATTTGCTCTGCCTAGTCTCGGAATGCTAGATAGACCAGGTATGGTCTTTAGACGATGTCGACTAAGATAAGGGCCTCCAATACCCCTCTATAATGGTCAATGTCTCTGACCACCCCATTTAATCTCATTTGCACCATGACCTCTTGCCATCACCTGAATCTGACCCTGAAACTAGCCTGGATAGCTATTGGAAGGCCGAGAGGACGCGTGACCATGATGTGCTCGTAAGCCCAACAGTGTAATAGGTGGCCAATACACAGACTATATCACCACCACCGGCTGATCCCCCATATCTCCTTGTAAACTTGGGCCAAAAATATAGGTGCCCAGGTGAACACCGTCTCTTGCTCCAGCATCTCCATCAAAACTTTGGTCATGGTGACTGGGAACCTTCCTCCCTCAGCATCTGGCAATGTGTATACTGTGATCCTGATCATCATCAGGACCACTAGCTGATGTGCCTCCTTGTCTATTGTATATAGTAGCTCATATGCAAAACTCACTAAATGGTAGCTCATCTCTGTGACGTACTCCCCAAATAGTGTAACCATGTGAATGTCATGCGCCTCTCACGAGCATGCATATATGTCTGCTCTGTGCACCGACAACTACAAAATTTGGTACACATCCTCAACCATCACTATCATCTCTCCGATCAGTAAGTTGAAGGTGTTGGTGGCATGATCCCACCACTCGATCAAAGCCACCATCAAGCTCACAACCCTCGCCACCCTACAGTAGCATCTCAATCTGCCTAGCCCAACTACGGCCATGTGTCCCCACTCCTCACTAGTCACGCCTCTGCATATCTACATTAGTAGCGTCAGGAGATGATCCCATAGCATCAATGTTTACCTCACTTGCAATCACAACCATGTTAATCTCATTTTTTGTCCAACATATTTAACCTGCTACTCCTACCCCAATCCTTGGGAAGCCCTTGGCGTGGCACTGACCCCTTGACTAGACCCTTTTTCTCACCTCTTTCAACCAGGTAGCCATCTACATTAGTTTTCATGCTAGAAATGGCACTCACCTAACCAACATCAATCATTTTTGACTAACGTCAGCCACTAGTCAGTTACTGGTTAGCTGACGTTAGCGATAACTACTGACGTTGATGACTAGTTCAGCCTGAGGGCTGAATGGGGCGTGCCCTAAATTTAGGGATTCCCCTTTGTGGCCTCCCCCTCCCCCTAGCTACCCTCCCCCCTAGCTACCCTCCCCCCTCTATTTTTGCCTCTAATAACAAAAATTCAAAAAACAAAACCAAATTCAAAACCCATCCAAATGAGTTCAATGCATCTCCTACCTCATCTCGTCATCACCGCCATGGTGGCACGATGGGTGCCACTGGTGGTGGACCTCCTGTGGGTCCTCTACTGCCCTCTACCATTTCCTCTGCATCACTTTTTTTTAACACCCCCACTAGCCCACAATAGCTTCTGCAACCTCCAATCTGACTTCAACTCACTCCCTTTCTCACCCACTCTCATCCTACCACCTCACACTGCTACACCAATCAACTTCAAGACTTATTCACCCAATCACTCCAAAGCTCCTTTTTTCACTTTAGCACAATCACAAATGACTTTTGGTGGGCTGCCAATCTAGTTTTGTTGAATTTGGTAGGCCACTGACGTCAACATCAGCGTGCCCTAGGGCACCGACATCAGCCAATTTATGCTGCCATCGGTCCATTTTGGCCACCCACGTCAGTTTTCTAATCAATGTCGATGGCCCTCAAACCTCCTTTTTCATCCCATTTCCCCCCAATCATGCCCCACATTAGTCAATTTTCCTGACCAGTTGATCTTCGCCCCCTGGGGCACCCTTGTGTTCACTTTTGCCTTCATCCATCGACCACTTGACCTTGGAGATCGTGACTATCTCCTCTGACCCCTTTTGAGACAACTCTACCTTGGTTGTTTTGATTGCCTTTATTGCCTCACACCTAATTGTCTAATTGTCACCTGATCCTCACGAGTATCGGATCGTGAGCATGTTGATCCCTCATGCTTGTGCTTTTTTGTGTTTTTTAGGAGCACTTCTTGCACCTGAGATACCTGGAACATGATGACCCATTGGAGCTATAGCTTAGACCAAATGACCCAATCAGCTACAACTACATGTTGGGGCCTAGTTATTTCGATTCTAGCACTCCTCGACCCATTGACCATGACAATTTGACCTGCCTACGGCATGGTGTGGTATACGTGCAATATTGCCCTTTGCCGCGTTCACACTCATTCTTGACCCTCTCTTCTCTCTGTCAAATCAACACTCAATCTCCGGTTCCCTTCCCTCGACTCCCAATTTGAGGGGGGAACACCTCATCCCATACCTGGGGTAACTAACTCCTATTTTTGTCTTACAGTTCATTCAGAACAACCAATAAGACAAAAAGGGGCAAATGTAGACACCAAAATTGTGTCTAACCCTTGTCATCATCCCCTTAACCCCCATTTTATTCTCCCACACCTATTTAACCCCTATCAACCATTTTCCCATGAGCCTTGGCCCTGGTAGCATGTAAAAATGAGCAAAATGCTAAAATATGCCTCTATCCCCATTCTACATCTACCGACATCGGTCACTACTCGGCCAACGTCACTAACGTCGATCACTACTCGGCCGACATCGGCGGTCATGCTGACGTCGGTTATCCTTAATACTGCGTTCTTAACCCAAATGTAGGATCCATTATCCATTATCCGTTATTCATTATTCGGTTGCCAATCAGTTTCTCGATCGGTTATTGGACCTTCTTTCAAAACATTCTTTCATTCGACCTTCAGGAGGATCAGCCAATTTTTGCATTCAATTAATCTGTAATCAAATCTCTCGTATTCTCTCTCTCTAGTACAGGTATTCTACTTCAGTCATCTCGCTGGAGGTTTGCTACATCAAACTTCTACAACACACCGACAACATCAATTATGTCTCCTACTCTATCTTCAACATGTAACAGGTAAGCATTTGTTCTGTGCTTTTATTTTGTTCTCTGGTTATTGTTTTTAATTGATATCACCACCCCGATTTAGATTTAGATTACAGAACCGACTTGACTTCCTCCCGTATCACCTCTATCCACCCTTTTTAGAGTATACAGTCTGTAACTCTGCCCAGATTTCTACACAAACCCCCAAACAATCCCTCTGACTCCCAAACCAGCTCCCTAACCCTTAGACAAAACTCCAGAGCATTCTGCAATCCTAAAACCCTATCCAGACCCGACCAGACCCCATCCAAAAACTATTGCCCCGACGGATGCCAGTCATTACCCCTACCGACGCTGGCACTTTAACCGACGTCGGTGCCCTTCCTTGACCGACATCAGCATAGAGACCGACACCGGTGACTGTGCAGAGCAATTTGCTACATATCAGGTACGCATTTTGCTTTTTGTCTTTTATTTCTTTCATCATGTCTTTCACTATTTTTGTTTCTATCAAATATTCTATTTTTAATTAGTGGGTTGATATCCCTCAAGGAAGTCTTCGTACTTCAGGGATCAAGCTTTTGCTTGACAGCCCACCATCTCCTCATCTAACATTTTTCATGTTTTAGTCTCTTTTTCTTTGCAGGTGTCATTCCTCCATAGCCAAAGAGGAGTACCTTCCAACGTCTGATTTTGGTGTGCACGACTTCATCTAGGTATCTTCTAACCCTAGACCATCTCTTAGTTTCTCATTTCTCCTTTGAATGTGAAAGTGAATATCGTATAGAAACAGTAAGCCATTGTATATGCCCCCTCTTTTGAGGTAGATTGTAAATCATGTAAAATAAATTAGATGGAAAGAATAAAATAATGTGAATGATGTTATATAAGATATTTAAATATAGATTAATAATTATAACACTAGAGATAATGGAATCATCATAAGTAACTAAGAAATATAGTAACATAAGATGCATGTAGAACTAAGAATACATAGTGTCATGTCCAGATAAAAGTTAACAATTAGAAACACATTAAATAATGATCATATATTTAACATTTTAAAATTATATAGATAAACTTAGGGAGGATGTACTATATCCATAATGGCATTCAAAACTTGAAAGATTCATGATATCCATCATGGAATAAAAAAATGAGTAATCTAATAAATTAAGTGTCATGATCATGATGCATTCACAAATATCACATGTAAAAACATAAAAATCATGAAAGATAATGACAAAGGGACACATATTATGGATATTATCAAATTTCACTCACACACATAGAATCACATAATGAAGTATGAAATCCATAATTAGGGACATGTTCAAATTTCCATAATCTAAACAAGTTGAGTCCACACACTTGACATGAATCAAGAAAGCAAACATGAAAAACATGCATGAATAAGTGAATTTGATCTACATATTAAAATTTTAATATTATTATATTTAGTAACTTAGGTATCCAATATTATAACTATGTGAAAGTAAGTGACCTAATAAATCACACAATGTAATGTATTGAATTATGAACAAAAGGGATAAACATAAAATAATAAAAATTGTGTAAAAGGATCACCCCAATGAAATTTATTTTATATAGATAAGTTTTAGAGATCCTATGACTATTTTTAATTTTAAAAGATATATCATATGTTCAATGGGACAAGTCTGCTAGAATCAAACAAAAGTGTAGTGCATTATTGTTTGGGTTAAATTAATTTTATCTTTTTAAAATGTATGGATTTGGGATAGTATCACCACTTAAAATTTCATATGGAAATGATAAACTATATGTTATACATCTCACTCAAGCACACTTGTGAGTCATATTTTATATAAAATTGGATATGGAAAAGTGTTGCATATATTGAAGCATAAATTAACTGATGTAAATGAGATACACATAGCATGCATAGGTCTCAATTTTTATAATTTTCTACAATATTCTATTTTTTAAATTATTTTTGAATATATGAAACAAAAAAAGGAACATACTAGCAAAGGACTCCCAAAAAATAATCACAATAAATAAGTCTTATATATAGCATATAAAGGATGACCTATTGTGAATGAAAAGTATCATGCCACTATGAAGTAATTGATCTGACTCTAAAACATCAATATTGTTGTCATGATAATGATTTGTAGTATCTTATGTTTGTTTAACTCTAGGAATATTTTAAACTAATTGGGGATTATATTAACTCTTTATTGGTATCATTCTTTGAATACTTTTAGTGCCCTATTATAGACACTTAATTATCATCATTATTGACATTTTTAACACCCCACTATAAACACTTTATAAGCATTACTATTAATACCTAATTCATTTTTTAATCCTCCCTAACATCACCAAACCATAATTTGAATGTCAATGGACCTTAATATAATCATTCCATAACCCTAATCTCATCATCAAAATATTGCTAACCTAACCACATCACACCATCATCCCATCTAAATCCCACCAAAACAAAATCCAAATTAATCAAATAATAAATCACATTAGTTATTTGGTTATTCATAATAATAAAATTCATGAAAATATAAAATAAATAAATAAATCACATCACCTCATATCAAATCATATCACTCCAAATCCAAATTCTATCATCAGTTCACTCTATCTATAGTCAAATCCCAAAATCCCAAAATCAAGAGATAAAATATAATCATGTTCATATATTAATTAAGTAAATATTTACATTATCAACTACTCACATTTATGATCCAACTCCCATAATTCAATGATAAATTTAACTCAAATTTATCCATTCATTCGAAATCAAATCTAGCTTTCCATTCACCCTCTCTAAAATCTATAAATTGGAGGTCCCTCCTCTATTTTAAAATAAGATCCCAAAGCTTAAGGAAACACTACCATTTGAGAGATCAAAAATTAAAATTAGGTCATTCATCCATAAAGAGAACACTCAATAAACCAAGGGGATATTTTTTTGAATTTATTCTGTGTCACTTATTAAGCAACCACACATATGATACAATTTGAGTAAAATACACATAACAAAAGAAGAGCTTCATTAGTAGTTGAAGGTATAACATTTTCTTGTTATTTTTTATGCTCAATCTGAATTATAATGCATTTTTAGACATATATTGACATTTTTTATTATTTTCATTTCATTTTTCTATTACTTATGTGTATAAATTATTGCCACACCCAATGGGACACTTTATCCATAATCATTCTTTCATTTCACTTGTTAAGAATTAATTGCTTAGTTGTTCTAGTTTTGAGGTCTAATTAGGGTCAACTTGGATTAAATTTGGTATTTTTAGCTTCAAATTTATGTTTTCTATGTCAAGACATATTTACTCTATGAAATCTCATCTCTAACTTAGACAACATCTGTGTAGGATATGTCAGTGTCTTTTTCTATTGATATTTTATTTATGCTTCTATCTACTGTATAAACATCATAACATCTACATCATTAATGTTTTTCATGTTATTTTAGTAGCATATTTTTTCTAATCATCAATGTCTCTCTCTATTTTTTTTATTCTACAATTTTTCATCTATGCAAACTTCATCACATTTTCATCATTATTAGTGTTTATGATCTATCAAATAGAATTTGTGTATTATATATTAGCATCTACATGGATATTTTTATTATTTTTTGTGATTTAAATTATAATTCAAGTGTCAAAACATATGTGTTTTATGAATCAACTTCTAGATACATTAGTTTTGTATGTTTATTTGTGTATATGTTTTTCATAGTATATGCACTCTATGTTGTAGCATTTTCATCTAATATATATTTTTACTTTCAGGTTTTATACTTGTCAAATATGCCAATCACTTAAGACTAATAATGACCTATTTTCATGTTTATGTGTTAGATATATACAATTAAAAAAACACACACACATCTAATCATTAATATTAATTAATCAATTTCTTTTTCATATCATTTATTAGTCTTTTTTGTGTGTGTTTATCTATATTACATACTATGTATGCTCTTCCCTCATGCCATGAGGTGAAATTGGGAATGAGATATGGTCTTGGTTATTGGTATCACCTTAGTACATGATGTGTATGCTCTTTCCTCATACAAAAAGATTATCTTAGAAACCATAAACATCACACACCTACTAATTTTTTAGGGTCTTAAATCTAGGATATCATCATCCAACATAGAGATAAATCCTATGTTTTGATAGAATATATAAATTAAGTATGAATTGTCATTATTGGATAATTGATAACATATTTTACATATATATGAAGTGAGTTGGTTATATCCATAAATACCTAGTCCCTAAACAACACCCTTATATAGATTTGTACCTCAACATACTACAAGTTATATATAGGACAGCCCTGGTAAGCCTGTTCAACCTAACAAAGATTTTTTTTAGCCGTAGATGAATAGTTATGTTAGGAACACAACATTTCCCAAGATCACCCACCATGTACCTTTTAGGGTATTATCAGTGGACCACTATTTGGATATAATCCTACTTGAGCTAGTGTAGGTTATTTTTGTGTGTGTGTTTTGATTACATCCCACTTGTGTGAAACCTGATTGAAACCAAATTAAACTTAATCCAATGGAATTTTGAATAAAAAATGACAAAACTTTCAATTCATATCCATTCCATAATAATCATTTTGATATATTTTAGGACTAAAATATTAACTCATCTATTAGCTACCATCTTAATATCAACATCATCCATCTTAACTATAAATAGAAACTAATTCTATCACCCCAAGCCAAAAATTAAAATATATTTGACCAAATTCAATAGATAAGAATACCTATTATCTAGTATCCATCCTTTAACATAAATACCCTCATCATCTAATAAATCCCACAATAGTTATCCCTATATAAATTATAATACCCATCAATCCCGTTGTCCATATAAACTAAACTTTCAAGAGTTTTGGAAAAATTTTAATAAGAAATAATCCCACAAGAAACATACCCAAAATATGCAACAACCTAATCAATAATCACATGATATATAACCAACCAATCCTTTTTGAAACATATATCAATCCCCCAAGTCACAACATTCTAATTATATCCTTTTATGCCCCCTCTAAGGCACATCTTTTACGGAAGAATTGAGTTCACCCTTGTTTGAGAATCAATAAATGGGAATATACAAAGATATATTTTCAAGGAACAATCAAACTCTTTCATAAATAAATAAAATTCCATTCATATTTTACCAACCCATCTTCTATGATACTATCCTTGACCAACCAATATTTGACCACCATGACCTACCTCCAATCTTTGATGAGCCTGTCTTTGATCCAACACCCATCTTTGACCAACCACTTATCTTTGAAAAAATAATCTTTAACAAAACCCTTTTTAGTCAAACCATATTTGACTAACCCATATTTTATCCACATGTCATACTTAAAATCTTTGACTAACTCACCTCTGACCAACATGACATACCACCCATTGGCCCATCACCAAATCTCCCATTATATATAAAAGCCTCCAACACCAAGACTCAAGTGAAAAATGTACTTGTAAATAATGAAACCCAAAATTACCTCCATGTGGTAAAACACTCCATCTCTCCTATAAGTAGTGGTAAGACTACTATGAATAAGAAAATAGAATCGATAGTGTATGAATGTGGCTCTTTTTTAAATCTATCATTCTTTCAAAGGAATAAATCAAAATCTCTAGTAAGTTGTCACCATAAAATGACAAATTTTCATCCTATTATCAAATCAAGAAACATCTTATATATAAAAAAATCTTAAAAATCATGAACTATAAAGATAAATGACTCAAACTTCATGAACAAGGGATCTTAGATCCCATCCGCATTTGTGAAAACAAAGAATATCATGAAATCATCTTCAAATAACTTGATAATCAATATGAGAATGTCATGGTATCTTTTTTTATTTATGGGGAAGCTTCTTCAAACATCAAAATAGGCTCCTCTCATAGTCTCTAAAAATATCTAGCTACCACCCATCCTTTTAGTGACATCACAAACTTTACCATCCATTTATACTTTCAATATCCCACACTCATTAGTTGGGACTAGCATGATCATTTACCATTAGAACAATTTTTAAATGACAAATATATTATAGAATTTATGGGACTTATATATGTCATCAAGCTAGGATAGTAAAACATGGGATTCGAAATCAATATTGATATAACAACCAAATTTTGGGAATAACAAGAGTTACTCAATAAAGATCTATCAAATAATCATAACAATCAAAAAAATCAAAAATTGATATCCATTAGTAAAACCCTACTCAAGGTGTTATTGGAAAATAAAAATCAAGAACATAAATACATATCAATTGATGAAAACCTCTCCAAGGTGCCAATAAATGAATAATTCAAATATAAATTATTAGACATCATCAATATCAATATTATAGTAGAAACATATGGAAAATATCAATCTTAAGGAGTAGAAAATAATTTTTACCCTCCTAAGAGAATGTTTTAATGTTTTTAATCTCATCCCTAAAACATAAAGAATCATGTCATATGAAGCATCTATGCAGCATTCATAATATAAAAGTTTGAGTGAGATTATTGGTCCCAATCCCCCTTAGTCTTAATAATTTTCCACCAGCTTCCATAATAACATCATCCTTCTAAATTTTTCACACAAGTAAATAAAATCCCTCATCTAACACACTTTCTAATTCACTTCCCTGGGAAACATCCTCTATCATAAAAGCTATGATGGTGCCTCATTAAGATATTCAAATGAATACAACTTAGAAATCTAATAATTTCCCACAAACATTTCTATAACACATAATTAAAAGACCAATGTTGCCAATAAAAATCATAAAATAAAAAGATAAATAATCATCCATAGGTGAAAGACAATTTATGGCACCTTGGGCAAGTATCATGATGAAAACCAATTTTTGGCATCATGTGTAAATTTTTTATCTCTAGGTACCTTAAACATAGGTAAAAATCTATTACATCCATCAAATCATATTTTTCAATTTCACTTAGTCCATCCTTATAACCATCATCCCATTATACATCCTATCATTATTCCTATGTGGACCTTGGTAAGAATTGGAATAAGTCTTGAGCCCCATTTTGGGAACATCTTAGTATATCCTTGGATTGGTACTTCAATGATTGGACACTTTTGTCCTATGTGACATGGTCCTTATAGGTTCATTATTATCCCTAATCAAAAATATATTCATCATCTCCACCCTTTATCATCCCTAATCATCCTTAAATCATCCCCAATATTTCCTTATCCATTCCTAATCATCCCTGATTCTTCCTTATCCATCCTTATCCATCTCTAATCATCCCTATCCATTGTTAATCATCCATAACCACCTTCATCATCATCTATCATTATCACTAGCCATCCCTAAACACCATATTGAACCCTTCCAATCTATTTTTTTATGCTTCCGTCCCCAATGTTTGAACTAGTTTTCCCTTTACTCATTACCTCATTAAAAATATAAAAAATTAAAAAATAATATAAAATAAAGAAAATATCAAAAAAAATTATAAAATACAAAATAACATAAAATTCAAAAAATATAATAATAATATAAAATATTTAAAATCTCAAATATATTAAAAATACAAAAATCCAAAAAAAATATTAAACTAAAAAACCAAAAATAATATAAAATCCAAACATTCTCAAAACATTAGAAAATCCAAAAATACATCATTTTGTTCTAAATCTAATTGAAATCCTTTATCACATTTAAGCAATTCATCATAATGAGGTACATAATTCTCAATCCAATCCCCCCTCATATATATTGTTGCTAGGGTCATATCAAAACAATCATAATAGTTTACCCTCTATCATTAGTATTTTTAACTTGACAATGGGAAAAACATAATTTATTTTCTTTTCTTGGTGTGTGTATGTGTTATGTTACTTTTTTGTTTGTATTTTTGCATGTTTGTTGCATCTATGTAAGTCTCACAACATATGACAATAATTTCATCATGGTGTTTAATATCATAGTGCATCATGACACATGTTAATCAAAATAAATTTGATAAAAAATTGGAAACATGTGTAAGGATATTAATTCACATAATCAATATTCATTTATAAACATACATTTCTTTTAACTAATTATTCATACCTAACTATCCATTCTCACTAAGTATCCTTTGCCATAGTATTAATGTTAATCCATTCAACTTAAATTACATCATTAAGGGAATACTCATGTTATCCTTTTTAATCTTCTTAATTATTTTAAAATTCATTACTCAAATGCATGGTATCCATCAACATGATCATCACATCATCAATCTATGCAACCAGTTAACTTTTTGAGTTGTGTTTGAATATCTAAACAACCAAATCAATCATTATTCCATCCAATCCAACATCATATATTTATTTAGATGTATCATTCCCAAATATATTCCATCACATATATAATTAATTAGGGCAAATCATCAAAGTGTATGACTTCATCAGGATACATGGTTCCCAATCCAACCCCCTTACCTATATCATTATTTTAGGAAAATAAAATAAAATCAATTATCACAAATAAAAAAATAAATATTTATCTCAATTTATTTAATCTAATCCATCCATATCATTCATACTAATACATGTATCCATCATTTTTATACCATATACAATAATCACATCTTGATATAACCTAACCCCTCTTTCTTCATCACCCACCCCTTTATTCTAACCCTCATTCTTTCATGCTAACACCCTTATTTTCATTCTAAGACTGCATCCATGTATTTCATACACACATTACCTTTATAAGGGAATCATACCTACCCAATCATCATTAGATTTCATCAATCTCTCATATTACCACATCACTAGGGGCATTCTTGTGTGCCCCTTTTTTTCAAATTCTTCATTATTTGAAAATTCATTACTCAACCTAGCTTATTCCCATTTCAAAACATTTTTTAAGAGGTAAAAAATTTAGACACTTCATTTTAATCACTTTCAACACTTTTTAATCATTATTTTCCACCCCTAATTCATTCACTAATCTAGCCTAACATCACTAAACCCTAATTTAACCCTAATCCCCTCATTCCATAACCTGAGTCCAATCACCAAATTATTCCTAGACTAACCACATTGTACCACCACCCATAATAAATTACTCCTATCAAACCATAATCCCATCTAAATCCCACCAAAATAAAATCTTTATTAATTAGCTAATTAATCAAATTAGTTAGTTGGTTAGTTATAATTATAAAATACATGTACATCTAAAATAAATAGAATAAAATATAAATAAATCATATCACCTCATATCAAATAAATTCATGCATAATCCTAGGTATCCCCCTAGGAATTGATAACCCTAAATATTAAATTTGAGAGCTAAAGGCTATATAAATTAGGAAGTGGGAAGTTAGTAGAAAACTAGAGGATCACCCAGAAGGTTTTAGGTAGAAATTATAGGATTTCCATGAGAACTTATAGAGTTTGGGATTCTAGTTAGTCTCCCTCATGGAGGATTTGAAAACCATACAATTAGAATCCAACATGTTGAAGGAACCTAAAATAACCCCAGGATGACTGAAGGTAACAATTCAAGGCTAGAAGCTAATCCTAAAAAAAATCATAAGGATCACCTCATCCAAAGTGACATCCCCCCTAAGCATTAAAATCAAGGAGAAGAAAATAAGTAAGATCCCTGAGAAGGTTAATAGGATGATTGAGTAAAAATAAAAAATGGTAGAAGGCCCTAATGTTTTAATAAGAGGTAAAACAAGTACCACCGAATATAAGGAGATTAGAAATAAGAAGGCTCTCATAATGGCTAACAAATAGGTAGGCTTTGAGGATACTTTAAAGGAAATCTAGTGCGATTTATGTTTTTTTTCTTAGTTAGTTCTTTTCTAGTTTTGGTGTCTTATCAAAAATTTATTGGATTTTTTTTTGTTGGTCAACATGTTTAGCTTGTTCCTCTTTGGTTTTTATTTTGGTTATACTTGTTTACTTGTTAAAATTTATGGTTTTAAGATCCTTGTAAAACCTATATTTTACCTTATCCAATAAAACTATCACTCCAAATCCAAATTCTATCATCACATCACTCAATCTATAATCAAATAAAAAAATCCCAAAATCAAGCGACAAATATAATCATACCCCTACCTCATTGAAATAAATCCTTACATCCTCAACCCCTCACATCTATGAGACAACTCCCCTCACTCAATGATAACTTTAACTCAAATCTATCCATTCATTCCAAATAATATCTAACCATCCATCTACCCTCTCTAAAATATATAAATTGGATGTCCCTTTTCCATTTTAAAATAAGCTTGCATAACCTAAATAAAAATTGCAATTTTATAAATTAAACATTACAATAAAATAATTCATCCATCAATCCAAAATTCAATCAACCAAGGGGATATGTTTTTTTTTATGTGTGTGTGTGATATTATAATTAACCCTAGATTTTATTAAATGCTTATATACAAATGAAATGGAAAAAGAGTGATAATAATATATATAGTAGGAAAATTAGATGTTAAACTCATAAATAATCATACACTAAATTTATTATATTGAGATAGTCTAAATATGAAAAGTAAAACTATGCTAGATATGGAAATGACAAAAAAGTAATGTACACAAAAAATTCATGCCAAGTATATATACTATTACACATAAAAATAATTTACACAATGTATCATAATTAGATATATATCTCCATATATTTCTCTATTACATAAATTTATATATTCAATCATATTAATTCATCCAATAATCACTTTTATAAGCATACATTTAATAAATCAAAACTTCTTAAAAATGATTGATCCTCATTAATAAAAAATCTATAGGACTTAGCTTGAAAGCTTCAAACATACTAACATATTTAGGTACATGAATCTAAATGTGTGTGTGTGTGTGTGTGTGTGTGTGTGTGTGTGTGTGTGTGTGTGTGTGTGTGTGTGTGTGTGTGTGTGTGTGTGTGTGTGTGTGTGTGTGTGTGTGTGTGTGTGTGTGTGTGTGTGTGTGTGTGTGTGTGTGTGTGTGTGAGAGAGAGAGAACAATTGATAAATCACATCCAAGCTAAAATATAAGCACAATCCACACAAAAAAATAGGATATTCTTTTATAGATGAAGGTAAGAATTTTCTTATCCTCAATTATGATCAATATGAAGTATAATGCACGTGTAGAGTATAAATTGGTTTTATTTGATTATGTTTATTTTTTATTTTCTAATTTATTCATATAAACCTATAATATCAATCTAGTTCATGCTAGAGTAGAGAGTGGATCTCTATAATATGTGATAAATCATTGATTAAGTGGGTTTTGAATGATAACTATGCTTTGAAAGATTTATTCTAAATGTTTTGAGTAGGTTTAACCTTTTTAGGTTGCTCAACTATAATATTATTATAGGAATAATAACCTTTGGTTTTAGGAGGTATTCATATGTGTATTATATAATTATCTACATGAATTTTTTTAATCCAAGGATGTCCCAATAACATATTGAAGACTCTTACACTAGGTACTACTTTAAAATTTGTTTCCACATTTACTAGAATAAATTATAGTGGTAAGGTGATCTTACCAAAATAGATCTAAATATGTCTAATGAATCCCTATATTATTATTGTTATTAGAATTATATCATGATCTATGTATCCAAAATGGGAGAGAACTATGATAGTGCATATATTCACATTTGGACCGTTATCAACCATGGCACTTTGTAGATGTTGATGATGAATGTAAAGTATAATGAATAAAGAGTTTATGTCAAAATCATCATCAAATATCTCATGATCTATGAAATTTATATGTGGTATAGATGGAATTGAAGTATGATATGTATCAATAATTCCATTCAAATGATGTTTTGTCTTGGTATGAGGATGATAAGAAACTTTTGGAAGATGTGAATTATATGTGTACTTCACTTCGTATTTGTCTATTATTTCTTGACATATATGCTTAGTTGAATTATCATTGAAAATATTAATTGTTCTAATCTCACTTGGTATTGGTTGTGTACTTTCATTAGGTACACTCACATCAATTATGTTCTCATATATAAAATCTCAGATCTTATGTCACAAACTAATGTATTTGTTGTTAATATGCCCTAGTGATCTATGATAATCACACAAAAAAATAGGATCAAATATTTTTGGAAGAGGTTTAGTCATATAAAAATTTTAATGGGATGAAGTGATATGAAGTTATATTTAATAAATTTTATAATACCTTATAGGGAACCTTTGGTAAGTTGGTAAATTCTATCCTTGGATGAACTAATAATATAATATGTGGAGTAGGTTGTGAAACTACATTAACTTATACATTTTGATAACTCTATTATTAGTTTGTCTCACCTTGTATGGTATATTACTCAAATTCATAACATGAGAAATAGACTAGATTGGTTGCATACTTAAGCTTGTTCATTGCCAATAATTTGACCTCTCTTTCCTTAATTATATGACACAAAATCGAGAGTGATTTAAACTTCTTAAACATAATATGCTAATGTAATTATGGAAGTAAACTATGTTTCAATATGTCTTTAAATTACTTATCTACCATAGGATTCATCATCTTTGATAACATGGTCTTATAACTTAAGACACATTTTATAATAAGCTCATTAGATTCTTGTTTGTGTTGAATAATCTAAGCATATGAAATATTTTATATGATATTGATTGATAATTATGCAAGCAAAAAATATTAAAAATTAATTAATGCATGGAATAATTGATGTGGAAAATTATAAAACCATTTGAGTGTGTATTATTTTATTTTTTTGGAAATAAATTTCTCAAAAAACTATCATTGGATGCATAGTCCAAACATGTTGCATGAAATGCTCTCAAATATTAATTGGGATCACCTTTTCCATCATACAATGTAAGATTAGATGACACAAAATAATTTAGTAAAGGATATGTTTCAATATGGTGAGCCAATAGAGTATGAAAAAATTATATGAATCAAGTGCCTAATTAGGTTTTGAAGCACCTTATTTAAAATGTAACACCTTATTTTGTATATTTTTAGCCTATTGCATAAGGTATTGCACATCAAGATTAGAATGTGTGATATTAAATATGGTGTCATAAATGACTGAGTAGGACTGGGCACATTGATTTTTAGAAACCCCTAGGATTTCCCTTTGGTATATGGTGACAAAAGAGTTGTATCAAATGTAGTAAAGAAAGGTAACGAACACATAGTATTTGAAGTTTCCTCAAAACATTTTTGGATTTGATCTCTAATAATATTTCTAAACACATATTATAGATCATTATTTTTAGAAAGAAACCCTTTTAACTTTTATTTATTTGTGTCATCAAATTGATTATAGGATTCTAACATTATGGTGTTATGCACTAAAATCTATAAATTATCAAGTTTAGGATATCTTAATCTAATATGTCTTCTAAGATAGGTATAAAATCTTTATTAGATTATTTAAAATATGAAATAAAAACCTAGAATATTACTACTATAAAATAATTTACCAAATATAAAAAACCTAAAATAGAAATTGAAAAAAAAAGGTAATGAAACCCTAGTAACATGAATGGTTAGGGTTTTATGATATTAAATTAATATACATGTTCACCAATATGTTTTATCAAATTTATGATTACTATAGTTTTAATCCTAGTTAGATAAATAGTTTCATAAAAGTAGAATGCTATAGATATGTAATAAATGACACATACTAATTTGGAACTTACTAAATTTATAAATATGTTGAAAGGGGAAAATGTCAAAGAAATACAACTTAGCTAGAAATAGGATATGCAAGACTATGAATTCAATTGTGAAACTAACTATATGATTATGTGATGATGTTATGAATCAAGATTAAGGCTTCACTTTAATTTAAGCTAGGGGTATCTTACATTAATGTCCTTATGGGATTAAAAATTCTAATATGATTTTTTTAATATAAAAAAGTTTGTACATGTGCACTTTCACCTATTGAATATGTGTGCATGACTAGATCTGTACGATTCATTTTGGAAGCCATTGTATGCATTCTTCACTTAGAACCCTAGCTGAAAACATCATGAAGATAAAATGAAAAATGGATTTAGTGGTTAAAGTTTTGTTTGACATCAACACCCCATGTGTTGAGTTTTTCCTATATTTTGGTACTCCAAAGAGGGATCGAACTCCATGTAATTATCTTATGCTACAATGGTGTGTGTGAAATACTAGTGTAATGATATATATTAGTGAAATATTAGTGTGATTAAGTGCTTAAACAATGACTTATGAGATTGTAGGTATATTCATACTTATCTTAGGGATACTAGGGTTGTGTTGACTATGAATTAGGAAAAATAGGTGTTTTTCTCTCAATGTGCAATTAGATATTCTAGTTTTTCAAAATCATATGAGCCTCTAATGAACACATGGCTTGAAAATGTGTATTTATATAAATCATTTTGGAATTAATTTTAGATGGGAATTATGAAATTTTTGATATGACCTATTGAATGAATTTTAATTTGATAAACTATCCTCTATTTGGAAGGAGGACATGGTTGGTAGATTCAAACACTACCAAAGAGAAATATTGTCCTAAAAGAGTGGCCTTATCTAAGGATCAAAGACATTTGAGTTGGAAGTGTGTAATAGATAATTTTAGTAAAGGATGAGTTTATTTTAGTAGATATTTTGATATTACCTCGACCATAGAGTAGAAATTTTATGATCATTAGTTTCTTTTAGTAATAGGTCATCTACATAAAAGTTAAGGAATGGATGTTAAGAATTTTAGAATCGGGCATGAGCTAATTTTGTATAAGGAGAGGTCACAAGTGTATTATTATAGAAATAAATTTTAATTTATGTGTCTAAATTTAGTAACCTTGAGAGGACATAGATAAAGGTGAGGAATCTATTTGGGTATATTACTTTGGAGATGTAGATATGCCCAACATGGGAGCAAAGTATGGGGTGATACTAGCAGGGGTAGAATGTGTAACAATCCCAACCCTCTGTAAAGTGATCATAAGGATATATTCTTCTCATATAGTGGGAGATAAGGGTATAAATCACCTTATCTATAATTGGTCACCCATATTTATGATCATCAAGGAGAGGTATTGATATCTCACCTAGACTCAAGAGGTTCTATCACAGACCTACAAGGATTTTTATTGGATTGCAAGATTATGGATTTTATTAATTAGCTACCCCACACAAGTCATAATATATATTTTTTAAAAATGACCCATAATATTAAGGGATAGTTATCATTATTTTGGGGAACATCAAAACCTTATGATAGATAAGAATGGGACCTTTTAGGGACTTTCCACAAGTAGTGGGTACTTTAATAGTAACAAATCTAGTGGAATTGTCTTATCAAGGGATGGTTAGTTATTGTGTAGATGAGGTGTCCAATATCATAAAGTTTAAAAGTGTGTGATAGGTTATTTACATTTTACTACACATTGAGGTACACCTAGTGGACAAGATGCCCCATAAATTTGGGATATAGTTGTATCCATCCTACATGTTCCACAAGTAGTGTTTAAAGGAGAGAGGGATATTTGGGATGATCATATTGGGATATTGGGGTGGCACCCATTCATACTAGGTAATATCATCATTATATTATTAGGGAAGAGGTTTAGACAAGGAGTGAAGACTAGGTAAAATCTTATACATGTTGTATTAGCATTTGTATTACTAGTTAGAGGTTAGAATTAGGTATAGTAGCAGTAGCAAAATCCACCATCATAAATTAATCCTAAAGAGTAGTATAAGGAACTATATGAAGGAGGAGGGGATGGATACCAATCCACCATAGGGGGAAATGAGGCACTTGATATATATGAACTATTAATGGATGAGTGGAAGGAAAAGATGAGTTTTGAAGAGGAGTCAGACCCAAAATAGTAGGAAGGTGATCTAAGAAAAATATTATGTATTTACTTTGGTTATTTACCACAATACTTTCAATTTTATTACTTAGTTTTTTATTTTACATGAATACAGATCTAATGTTTGCATTTGTTTTTGATTGCATAGTTTCTCACTTAGTCAAGGACCATGATCAATGACACTCTAGTCAACCTTTTTCATGTGGACACTAATCTCACTAGAGGTCATCTTCTAGTAGATGTGGGTCTTACTTATAACATAGGTAGACACATAGATGTTTTTTACCCTACCTATATTTCATATTTAGAGTTAAGTCAAGTAATAAGGGTGATCATTGGCCTAGATTCTTAGGTGAAGACTTTGAGTTACATCATTTGAGCTAGGGGTGGTTGGGCTTCTTCTAAATAACAAATAGTAGGAGTTATAACCTCATAGGAAGGCATAAGTAGGAGACACCATCATAAAAATATCCATAACCCATGTCACTCCTCAATTCATGACCTTCTCATAGTAGAAAGATAGATTTATAAGCACTGAACATCTAGAGGGGGATAACAACCTCCATTAGGACCTTAAAACCATAATTATTATATATATTTATATATTTTTGGGATATTTGAGACACATTTTCCCTCTATAGATGAGTGTTTTCTGAGACATGAAGTATATAAACTTTACATTTATTATACACACACACACACACACAGAAGAGAGAGAGAGAGAGAGAGAGAGAGAGAGAGAGAGAGAGAGAGAGAGAGAGAGAGAGAGAGAGAGAGAGAGGGAGAGAGAGAGAGAGAGAGAGATTTTGGCTTATTTTGGTGACTTATCATTGTGTATTGTCTTTTTAATTTCATGTTGCTTTTTAGTTTGTGGACCTTAAATGACTAAAAATTTGATGGAATGCCATGTATCTCTAACTTTGATAAATGTTATGTATATGATTATAATTTTAAGATGTGGTAAAAAAATGTATGAAAACTGTAATGTGATGAATGTTTACTATAAATTCACTAAATGTTGTTTGTAGGTGGCATTAAAACTACTTGGATTTTCACAACAAACTAATTTAACTTGTAGCAAATGGGATAAAAAGAAGATATGAAATATGAGATAATGCCAGTGGAAAACTATACATCAAAATTTCTCAAGGAATATGAGGTTAACCTAATCCTTATGAGAAAGGGGGAAATTTTTAATTGTTACTAATCTCAAAGAACACTAGTTTTGTTGGATTTGTCTAGACATGGCCAACCATGATATAATTGGTAAGAAGCATAAGGTTCTCCTTTTGAATAGACATTTAACAAATATTTTTTGTGATTTTGTTTTTTGAGACACTTTTTATATTATTTTTCTCCCTTGCTTTACTTTTGTAACTCCCTACACTTAGTCTTATGTGATTATTAAGATGCATGAGATCATCACCAAAGGATAGATGTAGGCAAGTTAGGGCATCTCCCTTAATTTTAACCCCACACAACTAGTAATAGACTCGTCATTGAGGATTATTGAAGGGTCATAAATGTGGGATTTGATTTTATTTTCATAAAATTGAGATTGTATTAGTGTCTTTCTTCTTCATTTTCTTTATTTTTAGTTTTTTAGATATCTCTTACCCCAAATCCTTGGCCCTATAAACCATTAATATCTAAGGCCTCATCACTGAGGACCAAGATAGGTGAATAAGATTACCTAGTTTTTTACATGCTAGTGTTTTTTTTTTTTAGATAACCATACAATGGGATTATCTTGGACAAGTTTTTAGAGTAGGATGTAGGCTAGAGTTCCCAAGTTTTCAATAAAGTATAAATTAATGATGTGTACATTGCTCATAAGAACTATAATAAGAATAAATGTCAAGATGATTTTGAGGTTATTTTCTAAGGTTAATAGGGCTATATGAAAAGTGAAATAAGATGATATATTGCATTTTGAAATCCCTTATTATGAAAACTCATATCTAAACAATCACTAAATTAAACAACTAAAATGCAAAACAACACATGAATAATGGAATTTTTATTTACTTATGATGAGGGGGAAATGTGAAATGGAATTACTATATGTAGAATCATTTAATATACTCATTGAGATCCTGTCTTTATAAGTTACATAACTGATAAGCTCCCTTATTAAAATCCTCAATCACTAGATATGGGCCCACCTAATTGGTCCTAAACTTACAACCTTCTCCCTTTTTACATTCTATTCTACTTTCAATTCTAAAGACAAGATTTCTTACTCATATGGGATATTCATGAATAGTTTTATTGTACTCACAATATTTTTTTAAAGGCATGATTAACTTCATTTTTCCTATTGTGCTTGAATAATAGAAAGCATAAGTTTTAAATAACTTATTAATAAGTTATTTATGGTCTTCTACTTCTCTAGGACTAAGATAAAATCCAACCTTTAGGATATTTAGGTCCTCCTTATAGTCGATGTTGATTTTTAAAATGTTGAAATTGTAATTGTGAGATCCTTCCTCAAGAATTGGTGAGGATATTAGAAGATAAATGGTTTTAATATATAATATAACATATAAACTACAATTTTCCCCTTTAAGATAGGGGAATTGATTGATTTCATTGAGGAGGTAGTTCCTAAGGATCTTTTGGGTCTTATCTTCATGCCTAGAGACTTTTATCACATCAATGTGGCTAACATAAAAAGTAAAGTTGATATCCTCTAGTCTGAGAGGTATGTGAGGACTACAAGTTCCAATCTTATCTTAGGAGTTCGAATAAGAAACAAACATGTAGATTAGTCTCTTACTAGTTCAAAATAAGAAAACATAAGAACAATAATGTAATAAGATTAAACCATCTTGTTTAAACACTAAGGGGGAACATAACACAATAAGAAAAGATACAAGAAAGACATTAAGAGAATACAAATTAATACCTCCATTTTCACACATGGTGCTTACTTATTGGCATAATAATGTTCTTGATTGACTTATGATGATTTTATTCTATTATCAATGCTCATCCATGGAGGTAGCATTTATTCAATGTCACTTGTAGCTATATGTTGAAGTTTGGCACAATTTTGGCATAAGAACTTTACTCTTAAGGACTTCAATAAGGTATTCATATAAAATAACCTTACACACAAAATCTTATGGATCAATGGTATGGGCACTTGTATGTATATCTTAGAGAACTAACTCTAACCATGGGTAGATTAAGTTAAATTATAACTTGGTTTTAGTCAAAATTAACCTTAGTTAGGTCAGTCTAACTCTAGGAGGGTTAAAGGCACTCATCAAATCTTGACACCTATGTTTATGATATTCATGAAACATGACAACTCACTTTAGATATTTGTGAGATGTGAGACATTTTTTTGAATATTTATAAGATAAAAAATTAAATTATTATCTTCTTTGACTCTTTGAATTCATTTTTGGCACAAATTCATTTTTCATAAATGAAATTCACTAATTTGATTTGGATTTTTTGATTTAGGCAAGTTAATTAGGATTTACCATATAATTAGTCTTGATTAGTGCTTTTTAGCTTTTGTTAATTATTTGAATGCCATGAATTAATAGATTAGCATGCCAAAAGTGCCAAATTACTAGGTCATAATTTGACTAGGGTTAGAACCAAACTAGATTAGTGTTGTATATGGGGTAATACACCATTTAAGCTAACCTCATCACATTTTTGGGAAATTAAATTCCTTATGCAGATGAATTTGGGAAATTTAGGTGATATTTAGGCTTTAAAATATGTCATTTTATATAGATTAAAATGAATGTTGATTTATGTATGGAGGTGACCAAAATTAGGTGTCTATAATATAGATCAAATGGGAGTCTAATAGGTTGATCCTTATCTAGTATGGTTATAATTTTAGCCATTTATTTGGTTGAAACTATTGGAATTATCATGGGAGTTAAACCACTCACCTTCTCAAAAAAATTATCTCCATTTTATTTTGTTTTCATTTTTGGGAAGGTTTTAGGACTTTAAAAACTTGAATTCAATATTTTCGTGGTTGCTCTGGGTTCCTTATCTTTGGATGAAGGTGGGGGCTTAACCATGCCATTTATAAGTAGGTGATAGTTGATTTGAATCCTTAGTCTCTTGATGAATTTGGATTTCAGGGTGTTAAAGTGTTTATGATCCCCTTGAGAAAAGAAAACATTCCCTAGATGAAGGAATCTAATCTCTTGGAATAATGTGTAATGGATTGCCTCATCTTATGAATCTAAGTTATTCCCAAGATCATGTTATAGTTCATGTCCTTATCAATCATGTGAAATTATATAAAAATGGTTTAAGGGCCCAAAATTATTAGAAGTATGATGGCATTGATGGAGGTGGATTTGAGATTTTCATAGCCTCATAAGGTGTTTATAGTGGTGGAGTAGTAAGTTTATCCATAACTAAGTTTATAGAGAAATGAAAAGGGGACTCTATTAACATTTTATGTATCATTGACCCTTACTTTATTCATGTGATTTTTATGAATCCATACTTGTAGATACAAATTTATATTCCCATCTTATCTATCTTGGTGCATGGGGGAATGGTTATAAGTTTAAAAAATTATCCAGAGTATCTCAAAATTTTCCTATGTGGGAACATGTCTAGGTCAATGTGATTGATTTTGGATTCTGGTGTATGCATGCCATTTTATAAGTGGCCCAATCCTAATCCATCAAGAAATGACAAATAATTGATAGAAGAATTTTTAAGTAAGTCCATACAAAATGTGGTAAAACATATTTATGAGGTATGAAACTAAATCATAGTTTCTAACATGCTAATGATTGATTTGGGTATTGACTTCTAGAATGATCATGGAAATGTGAGTGATTGGGTGTTTTTACCATGTGTGAGTGATGAGATTTACATCCTCATGTTATTAAAATTCTAAAATTCCTATAATCTTAGTTTTTCCTTGGGGTCCCAACTAGGGAGCCATATTGGGGTTAATAGGCATGGAAGTGGAAGATTTGGTGTCATGTGTACATGTTGTAAAGGGTTAGTGGGTGAAATTACCTTTTGTTTGGTTATAAAAATTATTTTAATTTATGGAAATGGGTTCTATTATATGCTTAGGTTAGCATTTTGAGGCACCATAGGACCTATTGGTAGGTTTTGTGGGTTTACGTTAGCATTACCTAGGAACATGTATACAAAGTTATATTATTGGTCCTCAAATATTATTTATTTAAATTTATTTTATTCATTATAGGCATGAGTGTCATGACCAATGAATATATGTAAGAGATAATAAACATTTAGATCATAATCTTGAGGCATTTTGTTATGGCCTTATTGACCAAGCCTTTATTGGTTGTTATCTTGGTAAAAATGTTGATTATGATTTGGTTGTTATTTTGGAAATTACTTTATAATCAATTATAAAATTGTTTTTTATGATGGGGAGGATGATAAAGTCCACCACATAAACTACAAGCATAGGGTTTTGGTTTCTTGTGTCATTATTATTGTTATTAATGTTTTTGTTGTTCATGGGTTGACTGTAATTATTATTTACATTATTTGTCCTCTTTGCCTAATATATTATTCCATATGTAGTGGCATTATAATTTTTTTCATAACTTTTAGGCATTTATTGATGGTGTTATTTGGGTTTATGTTCTGATAACACCCATTACTTTGGTTGGGGGTGATTAATTACCCATTGGACCTATAATATCTATGACCACTATCAATGGTCACTTGGTATATTATAATAGCACTCTCAATTTATTCTTCATAATACATATAAGGCAATAATTTGAACATATTTACTCATATACTTGTTGAGAGAGGAAAAAAAGAGTTCATAGAACTCTCTTTGGTCCATATGTGGGGTGTTAGATGAGGAGTGTAAGAATTGTCACCATATAGTGATGAAATGAGTAGAAGGTTCATTGGACTCTTTATTTATATTAAATAACTCCCTTATGTCAGTCTTAATAAGCATTCTCATATCAAATACCTTTTCACCATCTATTGATGAAATGAGTAGTAGATTCACTAGACTCTTTATTTATATTAAATAACTCCCTTATGTCAATCTTAATAAGCATGCTCATACCATTATTTTTCATAAGGATTGAATGGATCCCTTAGATGTGTGGTTGTAATAATAAAGGGTGATTCATTTTAAGGTCTTTGGGAATATATTGGTTACTACCCCATCCTAAGGTAAAACCTCTCTAATAGTGGTCGCACATGAATTTACATTTGCATTGTGATCTCTCTCCCTTTTATATTTAGGGAGTTCAAGTAGGGGATGTGGTAGAAGTATTACTCATATATTTTGGTCAAGGGGTTAATTTAAATACTATGTAAGTACCCATGGCACTAAAATCAACCACAAGAATTCTTGGATGAGCTTAAAGAAGAGGATTTGGGTAAGAAGTGGGTGAAAAAACACTAGGAGGAAAAGGCATAGGTTGGTAATATGGGGTGTGGTAAGGTGGGAATTAGTTATTTAGTTTATTATACATTGAATATATATGGTAATAAGGAGGTAATTCATTATAATAATAAGTTTCATTCAATGCTTACAAAGGTGGAGTGTACATGGGTGACACATTGGATAGAACATAACTAGGGGAAATGAATTAAGGTGATGTATTGTTCACTGTGTTGTTTCGATGAATATAGGGTAAATAACATCCCTTGGGAACTTGAGTTTGGGGTTGATATAGAAGAGAAATTTTATAATCTATCAATTTTGGGACCCAATAAGTAATAATATACCTTATATATTGGTTTGAAATGTAGTTAATGAGAAGTGGGTTAGATGGGTTTTGTGGTGGTTGGTAAGTTATAGATAAAATATAGATGGAGGAGGAATGGACTTATATGGAAGGTTTATATGTCATATTTTTATTTGGAGAGGCTTGATTGATCTCTAAAACCTAGATGTAACCCATTAAGGTAGAGATGATTTCATTTAATGAAGAAGTGTTGTTATATTTGATAAATTCCTTTATGGAAGATTCATAGGGGAAAGATTAATAACCAATAATGAACTGGTTTACATTAGAAGACTTAAGAGTAGTCATTTCAGGTTGCTCAAGTGGGAAATATATTTTTTGGTTATCATTCAAAGGATGTGAGGATGATTTTAACTTGCTCAACCCATATTCTAGATGGTGTATTATCTCAATTTGTTGATCAAAACTCCATGTCTTCTTTATATCTAAGATTTGTAATATAATATGTGATTTGGTTAAAATCTAAGGGTAGATCCCTCCTCCAACATTGAAAGTTATATTTTTAGAGTCTAGTAGTTATTTTAAGTTTCAAATGGGTCATGTACTTATTTAATTACTACCTTATACCTATTTTTTGAGTTTAAGGAAGAAAATTTTAGGAATTGACTAAAGAAGGCAGATTATATTGATGCTTCTAAATATACCATAGGTTCCCTTAGTGTTTAGAGAACACTTTTCAATTTAGAATATAGAAAATTTAGAGCATGAGTTGAAAGTTTTGATAATCTAGTTGCTTGTGGTGAAATAGCAGTAGAGTAAGATATTTGTTCCATAATATTTATATAATTTGGTAGTTGGAAGCCACCTTAACTAGTTCTTTATCGATCTTTTGTTGATATTTAGTGAATTATGTTCCTCATTTAAGCTATAGAATAATCTAAGTGGATATTTATAATGTTATTAAAACTAAAGTGATCTTGG
The DNA here is from genome assembly GCA_037957365.1 of Torreya grandis. Taxonomy (NCBI): domain Eukaryota; kingdom Viridiplantae; phylum Streptophyta; class Pinopsida; order Cupressales; family Taxaceae; genus Torreya; species Torreya grandis. The sequence continues at coordinate 96,856 of JARHVA010010780.1, forward strand.
TGTAAAAAGGGAGCAAAGAGGAGGGTATAATAGAAAAGAAATGAGTGATTTCCAAGTTTAGTCCTGAACATTATGAAAAAGTATCAATGGTAACTGAATACACATTTAAAAAATATATAATGCAAGATAGCCTAAGCTCAAATCTCATTATATATCAGGAAAACATTAAAGGAAAATGTTTAAGAATCACAAGTAAGAACTAGGTCTACTTTAGGGATTTACCCTATAATCAAATAGAAATTGCACATCTAAATATAGAGAAAAATGAAATAAAGTATAACCTAAGATATTTAAACTAACCTAGAATACACACAAATTAGAAACCTTGTGATTAAAGAATGCTATTTAGAATTCAAAGACACTATTCAAATTTAAGACCTCTACTAGCAATTGAGAAAAAATATATATTAGTAATTAACACATCAAAACAAACAATCCTTATAGAATTCCATGATCTTATTAATTACTTCAAGTATATAAAATTTTCTCAAAAACTCTCTCCTCTTACAATGGTGATACATGCCTTTATAGGAAGACTAGGTAGTATATATGTTAGTTGTAAAATATAAGTGTACAAAGATAAGGACAATTGTCCTTACAAGCTCTATAATACACATGCTTTTCTAAATTATACTGACCTAGAGGCAAATGTACTAACAAACTAGCATTTGATTTTATAATGGGAATATTTTATTAAAAAATGTTACATAATTTTTATTAGAATAAAACATTTCTCTAACTTACTAGTGGGGCCCATGTTTGTTGTTGGAGGATGCCATGGCCCTCTCATGTTGTTCATAAAATAGCTCAAGATATATAGCAGGATTCATGATGCATTCCTCCTCTTGGTCTTTTAGTTCAACAAATTCTTTGTCATTTATAGCCAAGGCCTTCTTAATGCTTCTAACTTCATTGATCCTTTCACCTGCATTGAATGTCATATCCAAGATCTTGTTGTTATCATATCTATATTGGTCTTTGTTTTTCCTTTGGATTTATTGAGTCACCATAGTGGCCCTATGATTAAACTCTTCATCATTGATGAGACCAAGGGAAGTAGGTTGTGTAGGATTGAAAAGCATGGTCCCAAGAAATTTCTCAATTCTGCTAATGATCCCTTTATAATCTTTTAGAAGCCTCATCACCTTGGTATGATAGGTACTCAATATTTTAACCTTATCAATAACAATCCCCAATATTATACCTAGGTGTCTTATACTTATGGTTCTAAAGTTTTAGATCTAGTTCTTTGCTTGAATGTTAAGGAGATAAGCAATCCTATCCTCTGAGGCCTGTTATTGGGTGACAAGGTCTTTAGCTAATGTATCTTGGTCCTCTAATGCACTCTACATCATCTTAATTAACTTTAATGCCTTGAACATGTCATATAATAACTCATCAATCATCTTGATCATGGCATATGGGATCGATAGGATTGCTTAAATTTTCAAGTTCTCCTTTTCCCTTTCCAAATTCTAGATCTTTTGTTTTAGACCCTAGACTTTAGCCCTAGCTTGTTGTGATTATGATTGTATTATCTTTCCAAATATTCCACATGAATGGTAGCATCACCAAGTTTTTGGCCTCCCATAGGATTTAATCCTATAAATGGCTCCACCTTTTGAAAGGTGAAGTCTTCTATCCCAACCATGATTGTCCTAGTTATTATCCTCTCTAAACTAGCTATTTTAGGATTAACATGAATTATGGTACATGTCTCTTATAATTGGGGAGGTTTAGGGACCTCCACACTTGAGCTAGTAAATTCTTCTATATCATCCATCTTCTTACCCTCTAAGCCTTGGGTGACCATAATTTTCCTCTCTTCCTACTCCATTATAGACTTTATCTAAGGCTTCATATCATCATGCACATCCACACCAACCCTTGTCATGGCCCATGAGTGGGAGAGAGATGGGATATTTGAAATTTTCCAGAGATGAACAAATCAAGAATGACTGGTCCATGGATTTAGAATTCATCACTAAAGAGATTGACTTCACTAGTGGGATAAGTGAAGGTCAATCTAGGTTTCTCCTTTGGTTATACTAAGATGAAGGCCAATTATACCTTCCTCTTCTCTTGAGATGCCATAGGAATATGATCTTTTCCTTTTGTTTCCTTTGAGGAGTATTCCTCTCCACCTAAGCTATAATACTTTGCAAGTTCTTTAAGGGCACCCTCAAGTGTCTCTTACAGCTCCAAGGCTATCATTTCAACATACTAGACTAAGGAAGGTGTCCTCTATTGCATGGTTGAATGTAAGGGTCCTTCTCTAGGTATTTCTTCTAATATTATCTCTCCAACCTTATCCTTTCCTTTACCTTGATCATCTTAAATTTACTCAACCTATTATTGAGACTATTACGATTGATCTACCTGAGGTTGTTCATGAGCTATCCTAGATGGCCCAAGTAGTAAGTGGTAATATAAATGATGTAGCTACCAAGTTTTCCCAAATGGCTTATCATCTCTAGTCAATCTATGCTCTAGTTTGATTTTGTGGCCTTGGATCCTAGCCAACACTTCCTCATAATTCTTATATTTGATGTATATGGTATCATGGACACCCAGTTGGTGTACATACTCAAGATTGAGGTTTTTATCCTTTAGATGTTCTCCCACCTTATTCCTTAGATCCCACATTTTGAGTTGATCTAGCTGAAATCCAAATGAATTCTTGTGTGACCATAAATTCCACCTACTTCCAATATTTGAATATGAATTTTCCAATGTCTAATGGGAAGGGGTGAAGCAGACCATTCCTCTTTTCTTTGTAAGCCTTATCAATTACAAGGATGAGAGGGGAGGCAATCTCCTACTTAACAATATTATTTAGGACATGCACTAGTAGTCAATAAGGTTGGGACATAATTCCCTCTATCTTGATGATGGTGCGATTTGGGAAATACCACACATCCCATATCATTTCAACATATTGATTGGTGAGGATGTGGAGCCTAGGCATGGGGAAACCTATGATGGTCTCCACTATAGTAGGGTAAATGTATTCAAAAATAAAATGCATGTGATTCCTATATTTAAAGATATATAGTTTGGAGTAGTAGTATGAGATGGTTGTCCTACCTTTTAGGGACCAATTCCTAATGCTAAGGAAGGTGACTAAATCAAGAAGGGTGTTAAGTAGGTAATACATAATGTATAATTGATTATAGGTCTTTGTTTTGATGGTAATGAATTACTTGGTGAGTAAGATGCTGATAAAATCTCCTATTAGAGGGGCAATTTTATCTTTTACCAAGAAGTGTACATATGAGACCCAAATCTTATTTATGTAAGTGGTTGAAGGGGCACCAAAATATCTATTCAACAAGATCATTATCACCCTAACCTTCTCTAAACTAGATGATAGGGATTTTTCCATTGAGGGTTCTAAAGATGTGAGGTCCTTAGTTGAGATAGGGTTTGAGGATGGAGTCTAGGTCATGTTTATTGGTCCATTCCCTCATCTTGGGAAGGTTGACATGGGGAAGAGGGAGCTTATAGTACTTTTTGAAAGTAATAAGGTAAATTTTTGTTACCTATTTTTAGATACCTTTTCTAATGATCCACTCACCATCTATCTTACAATAAAAAAAATGGGGATAAGAACATAAATGCAATGTAATACCTCTAGTTTTGTATGGCATGATGGAGACCATCCATCTAGATTACAACTAGGTCATAGTGTCATCTATTGGTGGTGGCATTTCTCTGATCTTCCTTTGAGATGGGATATAATTCTTCTACCATGAATAAGATCTTAGACCAATTCTTGATGTTGTGGATGTTTATGTAGTGAGGTCTAGTTTTGTATCCTTGATTACCCAATGCTCACTATCTATCATCAAATAAAGCTCAGCCTCTTCTTTCAATAACTTCTTGCTAGCTACCATGATCCTTATCTCTGTCAATTACTCATGTCAAACTATAGATTATTTTCATGGAATCTCTCTTACACTTGGGAACATAATTAATCTCACTTTGGTCAAGTTGATAGCAAATTGATCTTGATTGGGTTGCCTTTTATGTAGGGTTTAGGGTTTTAGAGCTTTAATGGTGGAAGATATCCAAGATTTAGCTTATACATGTTATAGATTTTTTTTAGACCCTTACCTTTATACCTTTATGTTTTTGAGCCCATAAGATCCTTAGTTTTGTCCTTTTATACTTACATGGAGCTTATGTGGTACTGGTATGGATCTTTCACATCATTTTTCATAAATTCCATTTAAATAGTAGTCATTAGTATTTAAAATACTTCTTTTATTTTTTTTTATAAGATCAAAATCCTAGATTAGCATGAGCCATTGATCAAAATTTGGGCCATTATATTTTAATTGGTTTCTAGGTCTTAAGCCTTATGGTTATGATACTTGGCATGCTCACACATCTTCCCCATGTTCTAAATCCTATGTCAGTCCTTTATTGAATAATCATTGGCCATGTGGTGGGTCCATGGGTTCTCAGGGTTTTGTTAAAAAAGTCACGATGTTTGATCAAATATAGTAATAAAGTTTGCACTATTGATTTCCAAAAATGCTTGAATCTTAAGTTGGTACAATTTTAAAATTCAAGACTTAGGTTTCTATCTCTTAGACTAGGGTCTATTTCATGTTTATTAAGCATGGGAAAAAGATTAAGATAAGGAACTTAAACCTAAGTTATGATTTATGAAGGGGTCAAGGGATAATCACTCTAGGTTAATGTATGCATTGTGTTTAGCAAACATAATGAAAATATTAGGCTAAAATATTTATGCCATGTGCCAAAAACCATGCTCAAAATAGGTTTAGCATGAAATGATAATCTAAATTTTTCATATGGTAAGTCTATGATTTAAGGTCCATTATGCAAAATGCAATGTGGATCCTTAAAACATAGACTTAGGGTAGGTATGTTTATTACATATATTTATGTTCTACAGATCGAGGCTTTCCATTTTATGAATATTTTAAGCATTTCCCTCAACTTTGTGAGCCACTTTAGAGTAAAAAATAGGGTTTTGAGATGTTATTTGAACAATGAGTAAGAAATTTTCATTGATTTAAAATTTATATTATTACAGGTGCCAAATACACCTTTGTAGGCAGCAATTGATAGTTGTGTGGATGCCAAGTTTAAACTAGTTAAATTTTCATTTTAATGGACTTAAAATTGATGATCTCATGAGTGTCAAGTTGGTCTTTTCAAACACTTAAATGATGGTTACTTGAACATCAATTTTAATTTCATTAAAATATTTTGGGTCAAATGCAAGGATGCCACTTGGCACTTCTATGGGGCTTCCTAAGGTATTAGTGTTAATTCACTCTATTGGATCAAATGCTATGATAAAGAGATAATCATCAGATCTTGATCTAGAGGCTTGATTTCAATTGGTTATCATGTCAAGTGGGTCTGTTTTCCTTTTAGTCCTCAAATTTAATGTTGTTATATGCCCATCTTTCAAGATCCCTATGTCCTTTTAACTTTTCAATTACGCTTTGCTCTATTCGATTGGTCCTTGCAAGTAAGTGTGTATCATTGGATCATTCGAGATGCATGTTATTTAAGTCAAAGTTTCAAATTATGTTCACTCCATTAAATCAAATGTCACAATAAAGTGACAACTATAGGATCCTACAAGATGTAAATAATTTAAGTTAGGACCACGTGGATATAATAGACTTAGGCATAAGGTGCTAAGACTAAGATTGTGATTGTATTAACGAATATGTCAAGGCCTTAGTGTTAGAACCTTAGGCTAAGTAGGGAGATATTGAAAGGGACCCTACATGATAACATTAGTTAGGCCATAAAGAACCTAGAAAAGATGGAAATAATGAAGTGGGGTCAAATTTCTTAATCTAGTTGTATTAAAAAACATGACTAATCCTAAGATATGCATTTTATATGTAATTCTATAAATGAATTTTAAAATGGTTCCCACCAATTTGGTTCTTGCCTTTATTCAAATTCAAACCAAGGGTTTTCTAGGGTTTTAGAATATGGAATTCTTGGGGATACATTCCATGGAACCTACAACTAATAGTAAAAAAAACTTCATTAGCAATGTTAATCTAGATTAAAACCATATAAGTCTATCTCTTAACAAATTGGATGATCTTCAAATTCTATAAAAGACCCTGACATGCTGAAATGTCCATGTTTTATAATAAGGGTTTTTTAAGGGTCCCAATCTTATTATAATGGGGGTATGTTGGTCCCAAAAAATGGCAAATCATGGGGGAAACATACCACTATGTTAGAACCTATAGACTATGGGTTTAGACAAATGATTAGGTCATCCACTTCACTTGATCAGAACCACCATTTAGATCAAATTATGGTTGAAACAAAACTTGCACTCATAGACTTAAGTTCAAATACCAAGACATACCCAAACTATGTGTGTGCTTTGATTCCACTTACTATTTTCCATGGGATTCAAGAAAAAACTTCTAGTTTCATGTCCTCAATCACTTACATGAACTTGCAGTATGATGAAATGTTAATTATAAACCATGTTTTAACTTAGGGAAGGCTTGGGCATTACTTTTCTACCATCTAAGAATCCATAACCCTGATAGAAATGCCTTTGGATCCACTCATGGCCTTACTCCACTACCATCTAAGCATCCATAGCCTTGGTGGAGGTTACCAAAATCAACTCTATTTGAAAACTTTAGATTTTGCACTGTATACTATTTTTATATTTTCTTAGATATTTATGATTTTAATAAGGTTGGGAACTAAGATAGCTAGTTTTTAAGGTTTGGTCAAGTATTTGATCTTTGGAAAATCATCTATGGTTACAACTCTTATCTTAGGTAAGGATGTTAAAAAAGTGTTAGTTTGGGTTATACCATGATAATTTGAGTCTCTGCTCCACAAGTGTAAGTCTTATTAAAAATAGTTTGAGGTGAAGATAATGGTTAAGGTTTAATGAAATGATTGGCCTTTCCTTTGGTCTTTCTCAGTTTATCTAAGATATAACATCATGATTTGTGTTTCATAACCATGGTTACTCTATGTATGGGATTAATACCTTCATTCCTAAATTAGGGGTCATGTTTTCAAGCAAAATTCTTAACTTCTTAACTCAAGGTTATCCCTAGGGACTTATTGGAATCAAGGAAGAAAGCAACATGAAAGAAACACACCACTAAAAGCAAGACAAAAAATTCAACCAAAAAAAATTATGTACAAACAAGGGACAAGAAGAAAGAACTGAAAAGAAACTAACTAGCCTATCTACACTAATCTAAATATCTTAAAGTTTACTCAATGAAGACCCTAAGAGGGGTATTAGAGAAATAGTGTTTGAGATACTACCCATTAGTGGGTAGTGTGAATTCTATTCCTTATAGATCTTTGAGCTTAAAGGTGTTATTTCCCAATGTTTTTGTAATCTCGTATGGGCCAATCCATAAGGGTGTGAATTTACCATGTTTACCCTTAGGCTCAGATGTTTTGTCCCAAAGGAGAAACATGTATCCTTGACTTAAAACCTTAGTTTTGGATCTTTTATCAAACCATCTCTTGACCGTGGTTTGATGACTACTAAATTTATCAAATGCTTTCTCCCTTGCATCTTCCATCTAAATTATATCCAACAACCTAGAATTGGCTAGCTCTTGGCTCTCCTCCATGTATTCTTGCATAAACCTATATGTGGGTAACTTGAGAGATAGGAAATATAGGTTATTATCCATATACTAATATAAATGGTGAGGATTTTAAGGCTTTCTTGGTCCTTATCCTATCGGCCCAAATTGGGAAATTAAGGAGCTTGTTCTAAGTCCTAGGTTTGTCTTTAACAGACTTCTTGATTGCCTTTATTAGGTTATATTTTGTTGACTTAGAGACTCCATTTACATAGGGATAATGGTTGGATTAAAACTTAAGATTGATTCCATTATCATAAAACCATTCATTCATCTTTATGGATATAAAAGTAGATCCATAATCACACACTAGAGATACTGGGGTCCCAAACCTGGTATAGATGTTTTCTTCTAAGAAGTTGGTCACATCTTCAATCCTACATTATTTGGTACTACAACTTTATTCCACCTTATAAAATAGTCTATGGTAGTAAGGACATATTTTTGACCTTTAGATGAGTTGGGGTTGATTACACCAACAAATTCTATCCCCCATTGAGTAAAAGGTTTATCAATCATGATTGGTTGTAGAGGCATTGCTACCTTTTGTTCCTTGGTGCTAAAAATTTGTTATGAATGACATTCCCTTAGATATTTATGAGCATATTTAAAAATAGTTGGCTAATAATAGATATCTCTAAGAATTTTATGGGTTATGGTTCTCCCATATGGATGTCCATTTCTTATCTTTTCATGAAAGGTGCCCATAATTTAGGTGGCTTCTTGTGAAACACATCTTTAGTAGATTCCTTCAAAGTTCCTTCTATACAAGATCCCATTATTGATCAATTAGTGGGCTACCTTTAGCCTCAAGGACCTCTTTTGCTCCCTAGATAGACCTATATGACAAGTACCATTAATTAAAAAATGTATGATTGGGTCATACCATTTACTACCTTTAAAGTTTTGTTAATCCACCTGCATAATACTTAGCCTTAGGTTAACATTAGAAATCATCTAAATCAAACCTTGGTACCTTACAAATTTTGTTATTTTTCATCTCTAGGTCATATTCCTACAATATTGACATCCACTTACCTCTACATTCTCCCAATTCATTCTAACTTAACATAAGTTTGGTGGTAGGGTCAGGTCAGATGGCATGCACCTTATTTCTAAGGATGTAATGCCTAAACTTATTAACTACCTTGACTAATGCATATGCTTGATTATCAATTAATGAATAATTTAGCTCATCATTCTTGAAATTAGTACTCATAAAATAAATTAGGACTTATAAGGACTAGAGCTTGATTGGTGGCCTCCTTGATATCATTAAATGCTTTTCTAGAATCTTTATTCTATGTGACTTTTGCATCCTTCTTCAACATGCCATTCAGTGGTTTGACTATTTCTACAAAACCATAAATAAACTTTCTTACAAAATTAATTTTATCAAATAATGAATTTAACTCCCTTTTATTGTTTAGAGGTTTTATTCTAGATATGGCCTCCACTCTTTTAGGATCTATAGAGATCCCATCTTTAGTTATAACATGACCTAATAATTTCCCTTCAGTCACACAAAAGATACTCTTCTTAGGGTTAAAATAAATTCCATACCTTATAAATCTTTCAAAAACATTATATAAATTCATGAAATGATCTTCCCTATTTTTATAAAATCTATTAGATCATCCATATAAATGATAATGCACTCACCAATTAGGCCTTGGAAAGCATGGTCCATAGCTCTTTAGAATGTGACTCCTATATTGATGAGTCCAAATGGAATTCCCTTTTAAGTGAAGGTTCCCCACTTTTTGGTGAAATCTATTTTCACCTTTTCCTCTCGATCAACCAATACTTGGTTGTAACCTAAAAATCCATCAAGAAAGGACATCATAGCTTATCCTAAATCAACTTTAATTACTTGGTCTAGGGAAGGAAGGGGGTTGTTGTCCTTATCTAATGCTTTTTAAAAAAAAATTAAGTCTATACAAATCCTAATCTTAGCACTCCTCTTCCTAACTGGTACCAAATTAGCCACCTAGGTAGAGTGCCTGATGGGAAAGACTATCCTAGGATTTAAAATTATCATAACCTATTGAAAGAACATTGGTTCTAATACAAGGTTTACATGACTTTATTTATTATTAAAGGGTTTGTATCTCTCTTTAAGGGGTATAATATGTGTGATGACCCTTGGATCAAAGATCTTTAGGTCATCATATGACTATACTATGACATCCCTATATTGGGCAAGAAGTTCTTTAGCTTTCTTATTTTCACAATTTGTGTAGGCCTTTGCAAAATTTACTAGTCAAGGTGATCATGAAAGCAAAGATAAATAGTAACATAATCCTTCCCACTTACCTTGGGAGCCTTAGAATCCTAACCAAGCTTATCCTGATCAAATAGTCTCTTTAAAGCAATCATTGTTAGGTTATGGAGCTAAAAGCTTCACTGATGCAGACATTGGAGGAGGGTGCTGAGTGTCATAGTCACCGGTGTCAGTCAGGCCAACTAACATCAGTCAGGTGGAGATAGGAAGCTACCAATGATGGTCAAAGATCAGCCAATGTTGGTCACCCCCAGGCAGACAGGGACCGATGTTGGTCACCTGTGCAGTTTCAAACTGTGAGTTCCACAGACAATTCGTTAACGAACCAGTTGTTTGCATGAAGAAGGCTAATTTTAGTCTTGAGCTATGGATCTAATTATTGTAATTAGATGTCTAATTATTGTTTGCATGAGATCTATATAATAGACTCATGGGCTGTATTGTAATTTGTGCTAGAGAGTAAGAGAGAAAATATTAGCTCCTTCAGAGTGAAGAGAGCAAGGTGTGTTCCTCCTAGTGCCACAGTGCCAAGTGTGGGTGTTGGTTTAGAGAATCAGGGGGATTCTTCATGTATGTAGGATCTTGGTTAGCAGGTGTGCAAGGCCACATTTTGAGATCTACATGGTAAGTAAGATCATTGATTTGCAGGTGTATGTGTGTGCGAGGTCTAAGTTTGCAGGTGTGTAGAACCAGGTTGATCTGCAGGTGGCAGTAGGATCAAGGTGACAGCAACACAACAGGGAACAAGATCAGGCAGGATCTACTTGGAGTACGATGTGCACTCAATCATAGAGCAAAGAGGAAGGCAAGGTAGTTCCTTCCAAAGTAAGATCATTTTAGTTGTAGGTTGTTGGAATTTCATGAGAGATCTACTTGGAGTACGTTGAGTACTTGGAGTGCGTGGAGTACTTGTGTACTGGTAGTAGTGATACTAACTGGTTAGAGGTGAACACCAACTCTGTGTTTGAGTTGTGTGTTGGGATTGAAATTGAGAGAGTGAGCTCTTGAAGGTGAATTACTAAACACTTGGTGTGGTGAACTTGTAAGGTGGAAGAGTGTGGCGTCTCTTTGTTTTAATTCTTTTCTGGAAGAGTATTAATACAAGTTGTGTATTGTCTCTCATATTTTGTGTTATTTCTGAATTCTAGTTACTTGTTACTTCTAGTTTAATTCCACATATTAAGTTGCTTGGTAATCAATGGTGCTTTTTCGGTCCTAACAGTGGAGTCAGAGCATGTTTGTTGTTCTAGATTCCTGACAATCATTCCCTTTGGGATCTTGTTGTCACTCAACTGAATGACTTTACCATTAAATTTATCATCCCTAGATGTGCTTTCATTAGCTTTGTCAATGATATGAGAATAAAATGCTCTAGAATTTTTAATGAAATCCAATATCTACTAATAATCATTGAAGACTTAGAAGTGGTTAATATTATCTGACACTAGAGGACAAGGGATCAATTCAATGCTGAAATTAGGAAAATCTTGATTAGGCATGAGGTTAGCTATAACATATGTTAATTGATCAATTTATTGATTTTATTACCTTGGGATATAGGTGATACAAAATTCATCAAAGGATTCAATTAGATCCTAAACTTTAGACTTACACATTTTAAGGTATGAGAGCTTACATTGTTACTTGCTTTTGACCTAGTTAACCACTAGTTTTGAATCCCCATAAACTACTAGTTATTTGACATTTTTTTTAATAATAGATTGTAAGCCAAGGATAAGGGATTCATATTTAGTGAGAATATTAGTATAAATGAATTGGATTATATAAGAATCATGGTACCTTTTTTCATTGGAGTCAGTTAAAATAAGGCCAACCCCTAATCCAGCATTACATCTAGCACCATCAAAGTGCAATTTCCACAATCCAGGAACAATATGAGCATTCTTTGTGTCACATACCTTATCAAAATATAGGGTGAAAACCCATAATTTTTATTCTATTATGTTTACCCTCTCATTCAAATCATTGTATTCAATTATCATATGCTTCATTCTTGGTTCTCTCTCAACTCTGATCTGATTGGGGACACCCTTCCAAGGTAACCATAGATGTGAGAAATCTATAGACATGTAACCATTCAAATCATTAGTCCATTTCCTACTCAAAAATATTATATAAACATCAATTATTTCAACCACTTTAATATCAATGAATTGTTTCACCCTAGTCTCAGAAGATAGTTGCATATGAACATTTAACAATTCTCTTACAATTTTAAATCTAGATTTGTCTAATTAGGTGATAAACCTATAAGATTTTATAAGTGGTAAAATAAGTTGATTTCATATTATTATAGGAATGATATTATTATATTCTTCTAAATCTAGTAATAAATTATGCAAGTTCTTACCAAACATCTAGACAATGAGTAGGAAAGGAGGAGACTCAACTTAGCTCTATGCATAGTCACATTGGTATGATCAGTCTTTGGTGGATTACTGTGATTTTTGACAAGGATTAAAATAAGAGGTCCCTCTACTCTATGATATGTGTGAGTTCATGTAATGTTATATTAGCCTTTATTTTCTTCATGTCCTCAACTATGTTATAACTAGTTTTGCCAAAAGAACTAGGAATCTCAACATTAGGTTTAGAAGTAGTCCCTTTTGGTGGCTCTAAATTATTGCTTGAAGAGGTGTTAGGGGGAGTTAAAAATTTTATTTTAGGCATTGAGGTATTCAATGGATACCTCTACTCTCTATTCATCAAGGGATATGTCTTCTTCAAGAACAGTTGAAAGGCTTGGATCTCCTTAGGGACCTCATCAAGTTCATTTTCCTCTTGAAAGGGGAAATCAAAGGTGTTCACCATGAAGGCCTACTCAGATGGCTTAGATCTAGAGGAACCTAAACCACTTTATTTATTATGGATCACTTCAAATGTGTCCAAATCCTCTTGGAAAGCCTCAAAGGCTTTGTATAATTCTATACAATGAATTTCCCCATGCTTTACTATGTAATAAACCCTACAATAGTTAGGTAATGCAATTCTTGTAAGATTAATGTCCATATTATTGTTGGAAGATGGTTCATTATGTTTATTATTGTGAAACCATCATTTAAAAAAAATTAATTATCCTAATGAACCTTTGAAATGAGAAATTCCTACCAGAGTGTTCTCTAGTATTGCCCACTTGTTTCTACAACTGAAGGAAATCAATGCTTAATTTCTAGACCATTTTCAAGATGGATACATTCTCATTTTTGGGAGTTTCAAAATTTTGTACCTGGTTACTATTATTAGATGGTACCAAATCCCTTTGATCATTTGGCTTGAAACCATTAGTGGGATGATTTAAGAATCTTAGATTTTGATTTGGAGCTGCATGACTTAATGGCAACTGGGTTAGATTTGGGAGCTAGTTTAAGGCTAGGAGATTTTGGTTATTATTGGGTAACAAGTTCATCACAAGAATCCATGGATTCACATTTAGGAATGAGTAAGCCATTTTCCCCTAGGGTTACATTTGATCATTAATGATCACTAATTTAAATTAGGTTGGTACCAATGAAGCTATAGTTGGGATGGATATTTTCAAGAATACAAAGGTCATAGAATCCACTATATCTTTGTATATCTCTAAATCTAAAACATCATTAGGCTTATAAAGCTCTATGGTCCTAGTATACATATTTTGAAAACTAGCATTAAAGGACTTGATGGGCTCACTAACATCCCTTCTAATAGTAGTAAATTGATGGTAAATAACATAAAGACTAATAATTTTACCAAATTGATTAATAAAGACATTGTTAAAATCATTCCAACTTGTGATATATTTGTTAGGAAAATTCAAGAACCATTCATAATTAGAATCTTTAAAAGTAAATGGAAACAACCTACATGCCACATCTTCATGCACAACATTAAGTAATCTTAAATTAGCCTTAAAATATTTTATATGCTTCTCAACAGTCACTACACATATTAGACTAAATGTAGGTAGATAGTTCTCAAGTTTTTTTAAATATCATGAAAAATTATTGGCATATTAATCAAGGAATATCCTAACCATGCCATACCTGAGTGATATTTGAAGGCACAAGTACCTTGAATTGGTGAAGTTATAAGAGATTTAGATCTCCTATGTGTACCTTTATCATGTCTAGATTTTTTGTGCACCTCAAGCTCAAGCAAATGATATTTGGTTAATGAGTGTGATCTTGTTCTAATCTTAGGCAATTCTAGATTGAAATTCAAAGATCCTACCTAAAATATGATGCATCAAGTTAAATTTACATTGAACGAGAGTTAGACTTGCACATTGAGCTTATTTTGTAAAGGTGGTATGAAAATTTGCAAAAGGACATTGATCTTTTATTGAATTAGTTCAAAGATGTTCCCAACTATGTAAATATGGTTTATATTTGTAATTCTAAGTCTAAAAGAACTCAAATCTATGAAATATATGCCCACCTTTGATCAAAATGAACCATTCTAACCTCAGATACTATGGATTTTCAAAGTTAAATCCAAATTTACCAAAAACAAACATTAGTGCCAAAATAACTTCAAATGAAGCACAAAGAACCACTAAAAACACCAAAGGTTAATGATATTTATATTTTAAAGCAAAGAATTCACTCAAAACACACAGATATAATGATCTTTAGGTGAAACAAGGCTAAGATCCTTAAGGATTCAAATAATTGGTCCTCCTTTTATCACTAGTGATAACCATCCTATTGATGATTCTAAATATACCAAAAGTTCCCTTAGTGCTTAGAGAACACTTCTCATTTTAGAATTTATAAAATTCAAAGCATGAGTTGTAGGTTTTGACAATCTAGCTACCTATGGTGAAATAACAATAGAGTAAGATAATTGTTCCACAATATTTATATAATTTGGTGGTTGGGAGCCACCTTAACCAATTATTTATGGATATTTTATTGATACTTAGTGAATTATGTTCCTTAGTTAAGCTACAGACTAATCTAAGTGGATATTTATAATGTTATTAAAACTAAAGTGATTTTGGTGAAAAAAAGGGAGCAAATAGGAGGGTAGAGTAGAAAATAAATGAGTGACTACAAATTTTAATCTTGAAAATTATGAAAAAGTATCAATGGTAAATGAATACACATTTAACAAATATATAATGCAACATAGCCTACGCTCAAATATCATTAGTTATCAAGTAAACTCCAAAGGAAAATGTTTAAGAATCACAAGTAAGAACCAAGTCTACTTTAGGGATTTACCACTATAATCAAATAACAATTGAAAATATGAATATAAAGAAAAATGAAATGAAGTAGAACGTAATATATTTCAACTAATCTAGCATAGGCACAAATCAGCAACCCTATGATTAAATAATGCTACATAAAATTCAAAGACACTATTCAAATTCAAGATCTCTACTAGAAATTGAGAGAAAAGCTATATTAGGAATTAACACATCAAAATAGACAATCCTTGAAAAAATACTTGATATTATTAATTAATTCAAGTATATAAAATTTACTTAAAAAATCTCTCCTCTTACAATGGTGATACATACCTTTATAGAAAGATCAAGTAGTATACAAACTAGTTGTAAAATATAGGTATACAAAGATAAGTACAACTATCCTTACAAGCTTTATAATACATGTGATTTTCCAAATTATACTAATATAGAGGCAAATATGTTAATATATTAACATGTGCCTTTACAATGGGAATATTCTATTATAAAATGTTACATAATTTTAATTAGAATAGAACATTACTCTAACTTTCTTGTGGGGCCCCTATTTGTTGTTGGAGGATGATCATGGCCCTCTCATGTTGTTCATCAACCAACTTGAGATACAAAATAGGCTTCATGATACATTCCTCCTCTTGGTCTACTAGTTCATTGAATTCTTTGTCATTTCTATCCAAGGCCTCCTTGATGCTTCTATCTTCATTGATCCTCTCACCTACATTGAAGATCATATCCAAGATCTTGATGTTATCCTACACAGACTAGCCTTTACTTTTCCTTTAGATTTATTAGTTCACTAGAGAGGTCCTATGATTTAACTCTTTATCATTGATGAGACTAAGGGTAGTAGGTTGTGAAAGATTAATGAGCATGGTCCCAAGAAGTTGTGCAATTATGCTAATGAGCCCCTTATCATCTTTTAAAAGCCTTATCACCTTGGTATGCTAGGTACTTAAGCTTTAAACCTTATCAAAAGATTCCCAATATTGTGCTTAGGTTTACCATACTTAGGCTTTGGGATCTACTTTTTTACTTGAATGTTGAGGAGCTAACCAATCCTATCCTTTGAGGCCTTGGGTGACCAAATATTTGGCTAATGTATCTTGGTCCTATAATGCACTCCACCTCATATTAATTGAATTTAATGCCTTGAACATGTCATAGAATGACTCATCAAGCATCGTGATCATGGAATATAGGACTGATAGGATTGTTTGAGTTTGAAAGTTCTCCTTCTCCCTTTACAAATTTTAGATCTTTTGTTTTAAACCCTAGACTCTAGCCCTAGATTGTTGTGATTGTGCTTCTATCAAGATTTCCACATCTTCCACATGGATGGTAGTCTCACCAAGTTGTTGGCATCCCATAGGAGTTAATCTTGTAAATGGATCTACCTTCTAAAAGGTGAATTCTTCTATCCCAACCATGGTTATCCTAGTTGTTATCCTCTCTAAACTAGTTGTTTTAGGATTCAAATGAACTATGGTAATTGGATCTTTAAATTGGGGAGGTTCAAGGACCTCTAAACCTAAGCTAGTATATGCTTCTAGAGAATCCATCTTATCTTTTGAGCCTTGGATGACCACAATTATCCTCTTTTCCTACTCCTTCATTATATCTATTATCCAAGGCTTCATATCATCATGCGCATCCACACCAACCCTTGTCATGGCCCATGAGTGGGAGAGAGATGGGATCTTTTGAAATTTTACATAGATGAACCAATCAAGAATGATTGGCCCATAGATTGGGAATTCATGACTAAAGATATTGACTTCACTAGGGGGATGAGTGAAGGCCAATCCAAGTTTCTTCCTTGGTTCTACTGGGACCAAGGTTAATTATGCCTTCCTCTTCTATTGAGGTGCCATGGGAATTCATTAATTTCCTATTATTTACTCTAAGGAGTCCTTTCCACTTGAGCCATAGGACTCTACAAGTTATTTAAGGTCACCCTCAAGTATCTCTTCTAGCTCTAAGGTTATCATGTCAATGTACTAAAATAGGGAAGGTAGCCTCTATTGCATGGTTGAAGGTAAGGGTCCTTCTCTAGGTATTTATTTGAATCTTATCTCTCCAACCTTTTCCTATCCTTTACCTTGATAATCCTAATTTTTCTCAACCTAATATTAGGACTACTACAGTTGCTCTGCCTGAGGTTGCTCATGAGCTATCCCAGATGGCCTAGGTAGTAAGTGGTATTGTAAATGATGTAGCTACCAAGTTTCCTTGGATGGCTTGTCATATTTGATCAATATGTGATCTATCTTGATGTTGTGTCCTTGGATCTTGGCCAACACTTCCTCATAATTTATGGATCTGATGTATATGGTGTCATAGACACCCAATTGGTGTACATACTCAAACTTGATCTTTTTTTCCTTTAGATGTTCTTACACCTTGTTTCTTAGATCCCACATTTTGAGTTCATCTAGCTAAAATCCAAATGAATTCCTATGTGTGATCATAACTTCCACCTACTTCTATTCTTTGATTATGGTTTTCCCAATGTCTAATGGGAAGGTGTGAAGTAAATCCTTCCTCTTTTCCTTACAAGCCTTACCAATGCCAAGGATGAGTTAAGAGGCAATTTTATACTCAAAAAGCTTATTCATGATATGCACTAGTAGTCTATAAGGCTGGGACATAATTCCCTCTATCTTGATGATGGTGTAATCTAGGAAATACCACACATCCCCTATCATTTCAACATATTTCTTGATGAAGGGTTGGAGCCTAGGCATGTAGACACCTATGATGGCCTCTACTATAGCAAGGTAAATGTAGTCATAAATAAACTACATGTGATTCCTATATTTATAGACATGTAATTTAGAGTAGTACTGTGAAATGGTTGTCCTACCTTTTGGGGACCAGTTCCTAATGCTAAGGAAGGTGACTGAAGTAAGAAGGGCATCAAGTAGGTAAGACATCATGTACAATTGCTTGGATTTATTTTTTTATGGTGATGAATTACTTGGTGAGGAAGATGCTGATCAAATCTCTTATTAGAGGGGTTTCTCTTCCACCAATAAGTTTACATATGAGACCCAAACCTTATTTACATAAGTGGTTGAAGGGACACCAAAATCTCTATTCAATAAGGATATTATCACTCTAATACCTTCTCTAAACTATATGATATGGATTTTTTCATCAAGGGTTCTCAAGATGTGAGGTCCTTGGTTGAACCAAGGTTTAAGGATGGAGTCCAAGTCATGGTTATTAGTCCATTCCCTCATCTGGGGAAGGTCTGCATGAGGAAGATAGAGTTTATGGTACTTCTCAAAAGTGATAGGGGAAATTTATGCTACCTTTTTTGAATTACCTTCTATAATTATCCAATCACCATCTATCCTATAATCAAAAAAAATTGAGGCAAGGACATCAATGTAGTGTAATACCTCTAGTTTTGGCATGACATGATGGAAGCTAACCATCTGGATTGTAACTAGGTCACAGTGTCATCTATTGGTGGTGGAATTTATCTACTCTTCCTTTGAGATGGGATAAAATTATTCTACCATGATTAAGAGTTTGGACAAATTCATAATGTCATATATGTTTAATGTAGTGAGGTCTAGTTTTGTATCCTTGAATACCTATCCCTCACTATTTGTCATCAAATAGAGCTCAGCGTCTTCCTTCAATTACTACCTACAACTACCATGGGCCTTGTCTCTATCGATTGTTCATGTTAAAATATATATGATTTTCATAGAATCTCTCTTACACTTGGGAGCATAATTAAGCTCACTTTGGTCATGTTGATAGCAAATTAAGCCTGATTGGGTTACCTTTTATGTAGGTTTTAGGGTTCTATAGATTTAAAGGTAGAAGATATATAAGATTTGGCTTATACATGTTTTGGATTTTATTTTGACCCCTACCTTTAGACTCTTGTGTTTTTGAGCCCACAAGATATTTAGTTTTGTCTTTTTCTGCTTGCATGGAGCTTATGTGGTACTGGTATGGATCTTTCATGAAATTTTTCATAAATTCCATTTGAACACTAGCCATTGGTATTTAAAATACTTCCTTTATTTCATGTCATCGGATCAAAATCTTGTATTAGCATGAGCTATTGATCATAATTTAGGCCCTTGTATTTTAATTACTTCTTAGGTCTTAAGCCTTGTGGTCATGACACTTATCGTGCTCATGCATCTTCCCCATGTTCCAAATATTATGTCAATACTTTATTGTATAATCATTGACCACATAGTAGGTATAAGGATTCTTGTCATTTTATTGAAAAAATCTCTAGGGACCTTCATGCTATTGGATAAAATCTAGTGACAAAGCATGAACTATTGAAATATGAAAATGCCCAAATGTTTAGTATACTTTTAAAAGTCATGAATTAGGATTACATATCTTAAGATAAGGTTTGTTTCATGTTTATTAAGCATAGGACAAACCTTAAGCTAAGAAACTCAAAACTAAGTTATGATTTATAAAGGGGTCAAGGTATAAACACTCTAGGTTAATGTATGCATTATGTTTAGCAAACACAATGAAAATTTTAGGCTGAATTATTTATGCCATATGTCATAAACCATGCTCAAAATATGTTCAACATGAAATGATAATCTAAATTTTACATATGGTAAGGTTATGATGTAAGGTCTATTATGCAAAATGCAATGTGGATCCTTAAAGCATAGACTTAGGATAGGTATATTTATTATATATATTTATGTTTTTAAGATTGAGTATTTTTATTTTAGTCATATTTTTAACATTTACCTCAAATTGGTGAGCCACTTTAGAGTAAAAATAGGGTTTTAGAACATTATTTGAACACTGAGTAAGAAATTTTCATCAGTTTAAAATTCACAATCTCATAGGCACCAAATACACCTTCACAGGTGCCAGTTGATGGTTGTGTGGAAATCAAGTTCAAACTAATGAAAGTTTCATTTTAATGGACTTAAAATTGATGGTCTCATAGGCATAAAATTAGTTTTTTCATATATTTAATTGATGGGCATGTGAACATCAATTTTAAGTTCATTAAAATCTTCTAGGTCAAATGTGAGGATGCCACTTGGAACTTTTATAGGGCTTCCTAGGTTTTTGATGTTAATTAATTACATTGGATCAAATTCCATGATAAATCAAATTCCACAAGATCTTGATCTAGAGGCTTGCTTTCAATTATCTATCATATCAAGTAGGTCCATTTTCCTTTTAGTCTTCAAATGTAATGGTGGTGTGTGCCCATCTTTTAGGCTCCCTATATCCGTTTGAATTTTAAATTAT
Organism: Torreya grandis; assembly: GCA_037957365.1. Classification (NCBI taxonomy): domain Eukaryota; kingdom Viridiplantae; phylum Streptophyta; class Pinopsida; order Cupressales; family Taxaceae; genus Torreya; species Torreya grandis. The sequence continues at coordinate 117,269 of JARHVA010010780.1, forward strand.
GCTTCATTCCATCTAATTGGGTCTTTATGAGTAAGTGTGGATCATCAAATCATCTAAGATGCATGATATTTAAGCCAAAAATTTAGGTTATCTTCACTTTGTTTGATCAAATGTCATGATAAAGTGACAACCATATGATCCTATGGGATGCAAAGAATTTAAGTTAAGACCTCAGGGATATAAAAGACCTAAGCATAAGTCACTAAGACTAAGGTCATGATTTTATTAATGAATACATTAGGGCCTTAGTGATAGAACCTTAGTCTAAGATAGGAAATATTTAAAGGGATCCTACATGACAACATTAGTTAGGCCATAAGGAACTTAAAAAAGAGGGGAATAATGAAAGGGGGTCAAGTTTCTTAGTCCATTTGTATTAAAAAAAACATGACTAATCGTAAGATATGCATTTTATATCTAAGCCTATAAACAAATTTTAAAATGGTTCCAAATTTTGATCAAATTTGAATTGAGGGTTTGTCAGGGTTTTGTAATACAAAATTCTTGGGGATACATGCCATGGAACCTAAAACTCATAGTCAAACAAACTTCATTAGTGATGTTAGTATAGATTAAAACTCCATAAGTTTATCTCTTAACAAAGTGGATGATCTTAAAATTCTATAAAATACCCTAACATGCTGAAATTTCCATGTTTTATAATAAACATTTGTCAAGGGTCCCAATCTTAAAAGAATGGAGGTATGTTGGTTCTAATAGCTCCATTGGGAACTTGGTGTTTTTTCTATATTTATCCAGGTCAAAATATCTCTCAAATTATTTTATATTCATATTTTATGGTATGTAAATACCCAAATAGTAAATGGAAGAGGAGAGGAAGGTGGACAAGAGAAAGTAAAAGAGGATAATGTAAACTGATAAGCCCTTCACTTCAAGTTCACAATTTTTTATACACTCAAAAAGTTCTAACATTTTTTAAATCAACCTCTTAAATTCTTTCCAATATATCTAATGAATGGATATCAAGATGGATTTTATAGTTATTGGGTAGAATAGGATGATGTGGTTGAGGATTATGATTTGGAAAATGTGGGGGCATATGTTAGTTGGGTTGAGGTACAAGGATTGGGTTTTGAATGATAGGTGGTAAGGGGTGCTCATGGCAATGCCATAAAATCTCACCCCCATCAATTTTCACATTGAGATTATAAATTTAACATGACACCTAATCTCAATATCACTCACTATGATCAAGGATAATATATCAGAGTTTTTGGTGAATTTTTAACTAAATGAATTAAGAAAAATTAGGTTTCAAAACCTATGAATTTGGATATCATGAAGGGGTTGACCATAGACATATAATTTCAAATTAAAATAGGATGATGCTAGTTCTAAGGATAAAGGAAAACAAAGTGGAAGACTCAAACTTAGAGGTTATCAAATTGATGGGATACAATTCAAAGGGGTCTAATGATTGGGGCTTATATGGGATGATCTTTCTCATCAATAGCATTAAGCTAGATAATGATAAGTTAAAGAGTGTGGTGGATAAAAATACCTCAATTATAATCTTAGAATCAATATTACTTTGGACATTACTAGTTAGGATAGAGATGGCACTGTAGGAAGTAAATTGGCCCTATGGAGGTAGAGGCACTCAGGGAGCATCATATAATGGTGGGGTAAGGTGGGTTGGAAAAATATTAAGTTTATAATTTTTTTTAATGTTTATTTTAATGTTTACTTATTTTAATTAGGTGACATCAGGTTTTTTCCATTCGTGTTCATTTGGATGAGGTTTGGGTTGACTTTGTTTTAATGTATGTTTTTAAAAGGCTTTTGAAAATGGAAATGGAACTAAACTACTTGATAAAATTAAGGTATCTTAAATAAATTAAAATAAAAGGAAATATATGTTCTTTTTATCTTTTTATTATTTTCAAAATTTTCAACAAATTTAATGCTTAGAACTAAATTTGTTGAATAAAAGATGCATGTGTTGATTTAAACTTTTCTTAGTTTGAAAGATAATAATTTTCCCTGTATGTAATTAAATGAGAGTTATTTTATTTTATTTTTATTTATTAATTAAAATGATTTAAAGTTACTAAATTATTTAAGTTCTAAAATGCAAGTGAAATTTAGATCTAAAAATCTAGGATGGGTTTGATAAGTATAACTACTAAGTATTCAAAAATTATTTCATAAATGCAAGATAGAATACTAGATTTTTGACTTTTAAATTGTTATTTGAAAATATAAATGATCTAATATGGAATAAATTTTATGATTTTGGGACAACATTATATTTTTATACAAATGAATAAAATCATCTCCAAGATGCAAGCTTCTCTTTGTCTAGTTTATCTAGTTTTGTAGTGTGTGTATGGATATATATTTGTGAACTAAGGCTTTAAAAAAAATAAAAAAATAACCTATTATTATTGGATATACCTAATGTTTTTATTTAGCTCTTATACCTAATATATAATGCAAGTTATATTATTATTTAATTTTTTGATGTGTGAATGCAACAAAACAAAATAAAACTATTAATTTATGTACATGAGAATGAGAGAGAAGGTGATTTATTTTTTTTTTATTTTTTTTTCTAAAATATTTAAAAGTATAATCTACTCTAAACTAATAAACTAATATATTAAACAAAATCAAAACAAAACAAAACCCCCAACCTGATTAATGTTGAGACCCACTAAAGGTGGAGAAATGATTGTTGATGAATCCATGATCCTCAGGTAAATAATTCCTTTTGATTTATGTAAACCTTAGTAAGTATCTGATAGGAGGAATTAAAAATAAATAGTATCAAATGAACACAAACTTGAATAATAAACATAATTAACTATGGTTGGGTTGATCTAAAATAGGCAAAGATTGGGTTGCAAACTCAATGATTTATTCTCTAAAACTCATGCAAAATGACCAAAAAAATGATTTAAGATTGAAGAAAAGATTATTCAAAAACATAATTAGGTAGACTATGGATCTTAAATATTCTAAGCTCTAATCAATGGCGCTTAAATATTCTAGGCTCCAATCAAACATACAAAATTTAGATATGATTTTTAAAAAAAGAGAAATACTTATAACCATGAAGAAAGAGTTATAACCTTGAGTTATCTTGAGATTGATTATTTTTTATCAAGTTAACTTGAAGATAAAATAGGTTGAAAAACCCAATTAGTAGTGAAATGGGTATTCAATAAAGTGAATTCAATAAGAAATAACCAAAAATTCAACCATAATCAAGGAAAATGCATGAAAATTGAAGTCTCAGATGTAAATTTTAAAAACATTTCAAAGGTGATGAAACCACCACCTTATGAAAGTAGCAAAAAAACACCTCCATGGGGGTTTACAAAACTAATACTTTGGCTTATGTTTTCATTTGCATGTTTTACACAACCACCGCATAAAAAATATTTTATCCATGGTAGTTTATGAAATAGCTGTAAAAATTATGTTTTTGCTATGATAGTTTTGCCATAAAATGAGAAACTTTAATATTTAAGGCAAAAGGACTTTTAAAAATAAAAATTTTATTTAAAAAGGTAAATAAAGGATTAGAAGGCCAAAAAATGAGAGAAAACCAACTTTGAGCATATTTTTTTAGAGATTATTACATCATCATCATAGTTTTCATGAAATGTCACACCATTAAAAGATTTGGTGCTTATAGTTACACCACTATGTTTGTGAAAATTAAAAACTTCTGACAAAAAATTATATATAGTAGAGGTTGAATGCATTAAAAAGGAAAAAACATTTAAATTACCTTTACACTAATATGGATTCTATCTATTTACCTCTAGTATGTCAATGTCCTAAAAAACTTATTTTGACCAACTCCTCTATACAAAAAATTGAAATATAGAATGAAATACTCAATAAAAACCACTTGCATTCTAGTTGGTTGCATTTAAATTGAGAAATAAACTATCAATAATTTACCTTAAGACCTCTTACCTATCAATGTTTTAACTTTAACCTTAAAACCAACTTGCCTATATGTAGATTTGAAACATATATTCACAAAATTTTACATACCCCTTACTTTGTGTTGTGAGATACAAAAATTATGTGTGTGTGTAGGTGAGTGGGTAGTAAAAAGAACACTAGATAATGTGCAATAGTAAATATGTTTTTTTTTACCTAGTAATGAAAAGATCACACCCAATAGGCTGAGGCACCCATGAAAAATAAAAAATTGATGCAAACCTTATTTCCATATATCAATTAATTTTACATAAGCCATTAGTTTTGACACCATTAGAGTGCCATGTATAGCAGTCTATTTTAACCTCTTAGGACGTAGTGAATATAAATCCTATGTTTGTTAAAGAACTGAGTATGTTAAATCAAGATAATAATATGCAATAAATATAACCAATAATTTGTTACATAATTTACTAACTTTGACCTTTCTAAAAATAGTAATAAATAGTGTGAATTAGAACTTAACTAGAAAATTACTAAAATGGATGATCTAGAGGTTAGAAACTGAGGTATAATTTGGTATGAGTGTTGTAAATAGGATCCTAGTGTTAGAAGCCCTCCTAGATAGTATCACCCTTGGATAGTAATGTCATTAGTATAAATATGGTAGTAGTGTCCCTATATTATTAGTAATATCTTTTGTGCAAGACTATCCCAAGCTTTTAGGTTCACATGTGTCTAGATCTGTGAAGTCTATTCTTGTGTGCATGAGTTTTGAAACCATATATATTTCATATTATGATTGATTTTGTGAGCACAACCAAATCTTCCATGTTGTTATATCATTTGGATGATACAAATCTAAAAGTGTTTTTGTTAGTGGGGTAAGTTGGATATCCTCAACACCCCACTATGATGAGAGTTTTCCTACATACCAATACTCTAAGGAGGGATCAAAACCCAATATAGTTATTTCCATCTAAGCACTATTGAAATTGTAAGTGAAGTTAGTATGATAGTATTACATGAGTTCTTTGAATGTGATTTAGATTAGAAAATTAGATAATCTAAGCTTAGGAATGTTTTAGATGGTAGTATTCATAATTAGGGAAGAATAGGGATTAATAACCTTGATTTTCACAACTTATTCTAAGTTTAAATGTGTATTTTGCATCTGATTTCCATCTAGTGGTTAGAGGGATAAAATTCATGTATCTATACCATTATAATGCTTGTGTGCCTAAAAGAGGTCTAGGATAACCCTAGGAGGTTTTAGATTTGAAAATATATTCATTTGTGAAAAAGAGGAGGGAAAGGAATTAGCTCTATTATTGGAACACTAGCGCCATGTGGCACTAGTGTCCTTATTATGGTGCTAGTTTCCAAGTGGTATAATACTAGGAATGAAGGGCCAAGATCAATAAATGAGGGTTTAGGACTTCTTTTAAGATGACTAGGGACACTTTTAGCCCATATGAAGCTTAGATAAGTGTGATAATAGGATCTAAGATCGGTCTAGGGATAAGATAGAGATAGATAGTCTCAATTATCACTCTTAACACTCAAATACCACATTTAGGTGATTAAATTCCACCCACCCTTTATGATATAAATGAAATAAAGTGAAATGAATAAGATAGAGGAAAAAATAATCATATCTAGACGTACCTAAGAGGTGAATCCATTGAAGCTAGGTTTGAGTATGTGAAGCATGCTCCAATGCATGTCCTATAATTTAAATGTGAATAAATTAGTCCTTACTTAATAGATATAAAAAGCAAATACTAAAATAAGTAAAGAAGTAAAATTGAGTAAAACTAAGTAAAGAGATAGGAGAGAGGAAAGGAATGAATACACCTCACTGGGTGCATGAACTAATGCATAAAACTAGTAACAACATGTGTGTGTGTGTGTGTGTGTGTGCATGTATATAGTGATCAATCAATGAATATCTTGGAATAATATAATATCTTTCTCAATCCTTGTGTGGGTGGCTCAATAACTCATTATGATTTCAAATCCATCATTGCCCACCCCTACTTGGTGGATTATGACCTATGAATAGGTTAGATTAGACTAATGGTGTGTCTAACCCTCTCATGTATGTGTATTAATAACTCAATTATGATATGAATCCATCAACATCCACCCATTTTTAGTAGATGTGTCTAAAACTAAAATTTCATGATGTTACTAGAAATGTCTAACTAGGTATGTCAACTCTGCGGCCACTCGGGTACATTAGGTGGATCTAGGCCACTCAGAAATGCCAACCACTTTAGATGGAATAAGGCATGAAATCAGTGTGTATCTTAGAATATGATGTCAAATTTTATACATAAATAGATAATGACATGGAAATTGTCATTCCATCTGATCAATTGATTTATAAGTGAGCATGTAAAAATAATGTGTGATGCACATGCCCCCAAAATCTAATATCTAAGCATATGAATTCTAGACTAAGTTGTAATAATCTATATCTAGTTATTACACTAAATATGGGAATGGTAATACAAAACATTATTGCCCCCAATATAAGTAAATTGGTATGAATCTAGGCTAAACAAGTATGAATTTAAACAAAATTGATATATGTGTAACTAAACATGTGAAAAATTGTATTGTACATACTATACTTTTCTAGCCAATCTAGGTTTTTCTAAAATTGAGGCTCATATATAGTAGTACCATATCTTAGATAGTAGAACAATTATTTTATATGTGGTGCTAGTTTCCAAATTTGGTTTCTAATGTGTTATTTCTTTGATTTATGTGTAACTATGTTGATCTTTATGTCACTATTTTCCCATTATTTTTAACTGAGTCTAATTTTTATAGTCTGAGCTATGTGCTTAAAATATATTGTGAATGCATTATAAAAGCTTGATATCTATGAAAAACCATTCTAAATGCATTTTTGTAAGCATAATGACTGAGATGGAGGGGGGTGAATTAGTATTCAAAACTTTTTCAACTTTACTTTATCATTCATGAACTATCAAATCAATATAATGAACTAACAACACATCAATAACCATTTATATGAGCATGAGATAAGAGCATAACAAAAAGAACACTTATTTAAGTGGGAAATCCTCAATGGTAAGAAAACCCACTGATATATACAAATAAAATATAATCTTATAATACAAAACATCAAGATTTAGTGAAGCACTAACTTCACATGGAGTACCAACCACAACTAGTCAAGCACCCATTTGACTAAGCTTTAGTAAGCACTTACTTGCAAGGAGGAACCAACTCCCTTGATGAATTAGCACCAAATCAGCCACATAATTTATTTGATCACTTTGAGGACACATTTTTCCTTAACTAACTGATTATGGCCACCTCTTTAGCTCTTCACACTCTTAGCCCTCTCAAACTACCTTCTAGGCTCCTTTGCTTAGCTAGGTCTCTTTACAAAAAATTAGATCATTTAACCTTGATATTCATCTATAGTACCCATATTATATCTCCATTATATTTTATCTACATCCTTATGATTATATAAAATACCTCCTTTACCTATTCAAAGTATTGTATCTTCTACTTTCAACTCACTCATATACTAACCAGTCAAGTAGGCCTATTAGGCCTTATTCTTATACTATGTTCATGCTCATATACATATTCATCTACCATACACACTTTACTATGTATATTTTCCATGAATATTCCTTATTATATTCCACAAAAATTAATCAAACATTACAATAGGTTGGTCAAATCATATAGGACCAAAACCCCTTCTAGGCCTTAAAGAGACCTAATTCAATTAGGCCTTTATTAACACATGTTACCCTTTGATTTTGTTGAAGAAATTTAAAACTTCATACATATAATGAAAACTTAATATTCCACTCAAATATAACCATACTAATATCCTCTTATGTTCATAACATATTTTATCTCTAATCACCACTTAAATCATGCCATTAGTACCATTCACAATTAGACCTATGCATACCTAGAAAGTCTATCTTGAACTATTTAAGATAAAATACCAATTATATAAACAAACATGTAAATAAAAACATATAAATATAACATTTAAATACTTTACGAAAATCACAAAGTGAATTCTAATTCATTACATAGGGAAAAATGACTCAAACCCTTCTCTGCAAGTATCCCACTCAGAAATGCCAGCTAGCCTCAAAACAACGGTCATGGAAATAATAACCTTAAACACTTGTAGCACCACTTTAAGAGACTTAAAATGTATGTATATGATACTATGATTTTAATTATACAATTTAATATATATATAATATATATATATATATATATATATATATATATATATGGTAAAATGGAAATATTGGTCTTGTAGACCAATCTCATAGTCCTTGTACCTCATTATCTAGTATGAACTAGATAGGCCAACTTATGAGAATTTTTTTTATCATATCCAATGACCTCAAAAAAAAATTATTAAACATGAAAATGTCTTAAAATTATTTAATAATTTATTCATGTAATTGAATTCAATCCTTATTCCATTATAACACATCCCTAATCAACTTACTTCTGCATGTTTTCTCATTGTTTGCACCATTAGGGGCCTATTAGCAACTGGTTAAATTGGATGACTAGTTTAACACACATAAGGGATATACCCTATATATAAACCAACATGTACACAAAAACTATAAGTATCAAAATTTTTCCTCCATCTATTTATCAACTTTGACTTGGTCAACTCTGACTACTATAGCAATTTTTGAGAAACTAGTACTTTCCTATAGGGTTTACTCATACACATGATAAACCCATCACACTTTGAGATGAATAGGATATTTTAATACAACCTCCAATAAATTAAATATCCATACCAATCCAATATGATCACTTTATAATAATATCTTTCACATCGGGCCATTATTAGGGTTTTAGATAGGGTGACATTATTTCTAATGTTAATGTTTGTTCATAAAGGACTACCCTATATTCCAAAAAATAATTCTTGGAGATATTATATATGACACTTACCCATCTCTACTCAATATCTAAGGTTCCCATGCAGACGTTACATGTGCCAATGAACACCTGAAAGTCCTTCTCAAGTTGAGAACCCTTTATTCTATGCAATCGAGAGACCTTAGAATACTTTTACAAGCCTAAACATTCAAAATTTGACCTCAAATTTGGTAAACACACTTGGGATAACATATCACACCACTAAAAATTCTCAAATTATTATTCTTATCTTAAAATCTTAATCTCATACCCCATTTGGCCCACCATCTCTCTCTTTATTTCTTAGACCTTGACCTACAAGTCACATTAAGCCTTGAAACTGACCTTCTAACCATTATCCAAGATCTCTACATATAATATGAATTATAAAAAAACATATCACATGATAAAACAATGGAACACATCCTTCATATGTATTTTCAAGAGTTCATGATGCCTCATTAGGCCAAGCAGGGTCTAGAGGTGGTCTAGTTACATACTAGGTCTGTAGGTCATACCCCTTTATGCTCACCCTGAGAATCACATGAGTGTTATAATTCCTCTCATCACATGTTAAATAAACCTCATAAAAATTCTTATTCCTTTGTACATCTATCTCACCAAGCCACCATGATCAAACCTTCTCACTAGGACTCTTTATGTATGACTAGTGTCATGACTAGCTTCTCAAGCACTTGACAACTGACCTTGAAACACTTATTGATGATATTATACCTTGATCACATGACTTACATGTTCCTAAAAAAATTAATACTTCTCAATGATGGTATTGAATAAGAACATTATTAAATGACATCATGAACACCTTTTTAAATAACCTTTGACATCAATGACAACATTAATGCTAACCTTCAAACAATAAGAATAATGCTAAAAAATATCCCACTTTGTCATTGAAGGAAAAAAATATTGTATTCTAATCATTCTTATTTCCCCATTATAGCATTTCTCCCCCTTTGACATAAATGACAAAGTGATGTCTATGACTCCTTAGATCACACTCCTTTCAACACATAGAACTTATGGGTTTATGAGACATAATACAAACATCCTCCCCTATCTCCATGAATAACTTCTTCTAATAACTCACCCTATTATTGGAGATAATGATAATAATTATCTCTGCCTAAGTCCTTGACTTTTTCAATGTTTTATAGGGGTAGTAATTACACCCAGTTATTATATTAGGTATTCAAAAAGTTACCTTTGGAAGTGGTTTGGTCAAGATGTTTATAATATGATCCTATGTAAAAACATATTCAAGTTTGAGACTTTGTTCAATTAACTACTCTCTTATAAAATTATACCTTATGGTAATGTGTTTAATCTTTGATTGAATGACATCATTCTTTGAGATGCTTATATCACTTATATTTTTCACAATAGATAGGGCTAGGACCATCATACTCTATCCTTGTAGTCTTTAGGGTCTATCTCATCCATAGGATATAAGTGAAACATGAATAAGATTCAATTTATTCATCCTTACAAGTATAAAATTTTATTGATGGTTTCTTCTCACTTATCCATGAAAATTAGGCACCCACCTAGAAGAAAGCTCCTCCACTAGTATCTCTTCCTATCATCTATACTTATTACCCAATTTGCATTGTGTAGGCTATCAAATTGAAATCTTTACTTCTGGATACCACAATACATACTCCTTAGTCCCCTTGAGATACCTTATTATCCTTTTTATTACTCTAGATGTTTCTCCTTTATATTTGATTGAAAACTTCCCACAGGACCTACTACTTGCATAATGTCAGGTCTAGAGGTAGTGGTGTACAACACACTTCCAATAATTGACCTATATGATGTATGATTAACCTTTGAAGACTCATCTTCCTTGCTTAGCTTACATCCTATGATCATGGGGTGTACTAATTTCCTTGTAATACTCCATCTCAAACTTCTTTAACATCTCTCTTATGTACTTGGCTTGTGAGATGAATATAAATTTTTTAGATTGAGTGATTTAAAACCCAAGAAAAAATGATAGCTATCCTAGTATGGACATATCAAAATCTTTCTTCATCACCTTTACAAAGGAATTTGTCATGTTCTCATTATTTCCACCAAATATGATGTCATCCACATAGATAACTATTATCAACTAATGTTCATCTTATGTTTTGATGTATATATTACTATCTACAACTCCTCTTTTGAATCCTTGATCCAATAGATACTTGTCCAACCTAGCATACCAATCTCTAGGATATTGATTTAGACCATAAAGATCCTTTTTCAATCTATAATATAGTATTTATCATCTGATAGTGAGAACCCTTAAGGTTTCTCAATGTACACTTCCTCTTCTAAATTTTCATTTAAAAAGATAGATCTAGCATCCATCTATTATACCTTGAATCATTTGAATCCTACATATGCTAAAAATAATATGATGGGCTCTAATCTTATTACTGGTGCAAATGTCTCCTCAAATTCTATCTCTTAAACTTGTGCATATACCTTGCATACCAATCTAGCCTTATTCCCAATGACTTTTCCATCTTCATTCAACCTATTTCTAAACACCCATTTTATAACAACGACATTCTTGTCTTTAGCCTAAGAACTAGTTCCCAAGTCTCATTCTTCTCTATTTGGTCTAACTCCTCATTCATAACACCTATCCAAAAAATTTCTTTGGTTTATTTTATAAGACTCTTAGGTTTAATCTTGGATAATGGAGAAAAATTCTCTTGATTTAGATTACTTACCAGTCTTCTTATTTGCATACATACATTCTTATTACCAATCATTTGAGATTTAGAGTGAACTCTTTCAATATGTCTTGAGGGACCTTTTGATTCATGTCCTCTCTTTAAATTCTTCTTCCTCCTCATCAGCATCTATAGTCTCCTCTTCATTTTTGATGTCTAGATTCTCTAAGTTTTCTTTGACTATGAGTGAGATTTTATTGTCTCATAAATCTTCACATTGGTGTTTTTCACTATATTTTGTAGTATCTTGTTATAAAATCTATAAAGTTGAGCTTACTGATGAGCATCCTAATAATATGACTCATCATATCTGGAATCAAACTTTCCCAAGTCTTCATCATCTCTTTTTATGAAACATTTTCTCCCAAACACTATAAAAGCGTTCCACATTGGTAGGTCTTCCTTTCCATAGTTCATAAAAACTATTATTACCATTATTCCTTATCTTTCCTCTATTCAAAATTTCTACAAAAGTGGCTTATTTCCTTTCTCTAATATCCATCAGATAATATAGACTCATTTAGCATATTTCTAGCCATCTCTTGAACTATCCTATTTTTCCTTTCCACTACCCCATTATACTGAGGTGTCTTAGCTGCTAAGAATTATCTCCTTATTTCATGAACCTCACAAAAGTCATAAAAACTCATTGGACCAAAAATATCCTCCTCTC